>JAOTRI020138496.1:0-10900 GCA_028564885.2 Zoanthus sanctaehelenae
CAGTTAAAAGGAGAGTCTGTTAAGAGCACTTAGGAGTAATTTAAGAAAGCTGTCATTTCTTTTTCTTTGGCTGTTGTTAATCCTTGATCTAGTCGAACAATTAAGGACACCAGATGTGTGTATGAACTATGATTTTGTCGATTCTGATTTGTTTTCTATATTTAATTTGTAATTCAGCTTATCTTTTGTTGTCACTTTGAATGTTTTATAGTTTTCACCGCAGGATTCAAGAATTAAAGTTGTTTTTTTATATATTTAGGCTGTTGACTGTGGTTGACACTGGCGGTTTAGACGGATTAAAGGCAATGGAGCCGTCAGATCGCAACAGAAACCTTTGTCTCGAGCCAGTGTAAAAGGCACACTCCTGAATCCACTGATTAGCAAATAGATAAGTTTCACACCGTAGTGAGAAGAATATTTGAACTGACGTTTCGGATGGTAATCGATCGTCCGAGTGAAGTCCGAGTGAGGTCCAAGTGAAGTCCGACGATAGACTACAGGCCGAAACGTAAGTTTAACCCTTTCACTCCCAATCACTTATCAGCACTCAACTTCTCCTTACATAACAATTACAAAATAAAACATTTGGTAGTGAGAAATTTCGAATTAATCAAAAAACGTCAACTACTGAAGATTAAAAGTGAAATTCTCTTAAACTTGTTCAATGAAAAGTATGGGCTCAAGTTAGGAGAATTTAACAATTCAACTTGGACTGAAAGGGGTAAGAACTGTTCTCATTACGTTGTAAAACTGTTTACACTAACGCAGCATCTTCATTACACGAGGCAAAGCACAACGGTGACCAGTGCGCTGTCCTTCGTCTGTTGCTCGACAAAGAGCTAACGGATCGAAATTTCAGCTAGGAGCTTTTCTAAATGCTATGATCAAACTTTTCCAACCCAGAGTCGATTAAAACACGTGATTCGGTCACATGGCGATGCACTGAGCTACTGTCACGAACATGCGCAGTGTGCATTTTCACTGGTTTGGTCATTTTCATACCCAGGGCCCACGCGTCCTACGACCTAACGAAAGCCGTGTGGACTCTGGGTACGAGAATGTGTTTTGGCGGGCCACAGGTCTACAAATCTCATGGAATCTTTTGATCCTGAAAAAAATGAAATGAACACTGCGACGATGATGAAAATATAAAGAAAGAAAAAGAGGGTTTAATTTAGTTTCAAGGCAGTTTCCCAGAAAGCGCTTATTTTGGGTAGAAGCAGGAAACATAGCATAAAATATTCGTCTTGGTACCTTGATAAAGAATATCGTTGTTTCCACCTCGAAATATTAAGTCATGTGCCGTTACAGGAGAGAAGCTCTGAACAGAACCCCCCCTTAACTGCACATGACTCAAGATTTCGAGATGGAAACAACGATATTCTTTATCAAGGCCCCTAAACAAAGACTTTAAGCTGTGTTTCCTGTTTCTACCCAAGATGTTTACAGAAAATCGTTTGTTGGGAACTACCTCCTGACTAACTGTCGGATATTGTTCTGTCTGTAACATTTATCGCCCGCCAAAATTGTTGTAAGCACACATCACGCCTGACTGTGAAAGCAGCAAATAATCGACAACTTAATGTCTTAAATTTTAAAGCATTTCGTTCTCCTCCTGCACAACACTATTAAAATATTACTTACTAAATAAATACTCGTTTGGCTGAACGACCAATACATCAACAGTTTCTATTAAAACGAACCTCCACTCTATTATCTCAAAAGCCGATCAACAAACGGTCGAATAATTAGTAACAATAACATTAATCCCTCCATTATGCGACCTATAGACTTTTATCTCGCTTGTTTGAGCAGGTTAAAACTTAATAAAGAATTAATTAAACAGCTCAAATGGAAAGAGCAGGTCAAAATTATCAAGTTCCTTTCCTTCCTAAGATTTTTTGATCTTAAAAACTGATTAGTAATGACAAGTTATTTTTTAAAAAAAACAAAATTTTATACAAAGTTGAAAACATATGAAAATTAGCAATAACGTTGACCCCTTCATTTGTAGATCAGTTGCAGCAATATGTATAAACATGTATGGCCAAAAGGAAAGAACAGCTATGATTAGTTACAGTTTATATACAATGCACTTAGTTATTAACCTTTTTTATTACATAGCAAGCCAAATTTCTAGGGCCAATAACCAAACTCTGTGCACTGATTGGCTGAAAATCGGTCCAATAACTTCCCATACAGGACCGGGAATAAAAAGTGTAGCATCCTGTTTCGCGTTTAACACGTTATTAAAACATTCAGTTTTTTTCTTATTTGCTTATTACGACTTTTAGTCCTTCATGAATTAAGCATTACGTTTTGTTAAAATGTCTTGCTACAGTAGGCGGGAATTAAAATATTGCTTTGAACCGTTCCTTTCACCCGCCTCTGGAATGTTGCGCAAGTTTGAGTTGATCAATGATTTACAGTATAATTAATTACCAAAACAAATTTCTTCCATTTAAAATATCTTATATGAACTATAACATTGTTTGAAAAGATAGTCTGTAGGTCGTTAGCTTTTCATTAAAGACGTTTTTAAAACATAAAACTGAAAAGACATCTTTTAAATATAAAAAGACTTCTAGTTATCAAACCACTTCTTTATATTTATTCCTCTACGAATAAAAATAGGTTAGTTAATACGTTTTACAAAGACAGTTTAAAACAATAAGCCATGTGGCTTCTTTTAAACTATCTTGCCTTCGGATCACTCGAATACAAAATTAAATATTTTATTTCCTTTTACATATTATCAAATTATTGTAAAAAGTTCATATAAGCATGTCAAAGTCAAAAGGTGATCAACTGAGATGTATGTAAGACTGATAGACTTTAAAACGAAATAAAATATCATGCAATGTGTATATGGAAAAAGCGAAAAAAACTCACCTTATTGAAATTATTTTAAGTAAACGTCAACGGAAGTCAACGGAAAAAGCGAAAAAACTCACCTTATCGAAATTATTGATGTAAACGTCAACGGAAGCAAAGGAAAAGTGACGACGATCACACAACTGCATCAGCGCGTGACGCAACATTTGGCCAGGCTTCAATGAGAGGATAGTTGATGAACGATCGGGTAGAACAACTCTGCAGAATTGAAAGGAGTCGCTTTCCCGTCTCTCCGCAGTTAAAGACTGAAAATGAAAAAACAAATTGGGAAAGTGCAATGCACGTGGGATGAAGCAGCAAAGATAATCATCAAGTACTGATAGCACATGCGTGCTGGTAGCACTATATAGCCATGTTAATGGCGGGCTTTATCAGCACCATAAAAAGAAGTATAAGCAAGGGCTCAGTTGTTTAAAGGCTGGTTAAGTTTAACTCTGGGTTAAGCAAAAATTCAAACAGGAATTTCTTCTTTAAGAAAAGGTAAACGGTTATTCATGAATACTGTTGGCGATTTTTTCTAGGAAAAATCTTGTTAATCCCAAAATTACAACTAAAATTTCTCCTTGTAAGATTGGAAACAAGATTGTGGGTCAAACATTTAAGCCTGAGTTAATGCTAATCGGTTTTTGAACGACTGGGCCCAGAATGCTAGCAGTCATAAACAGCTGTATCGGCCTTTTTATAGCCTCATCAGCACGGAGTAGCAAGCCAAAACTTCAGTTTTAACTTTTAAATGAATCAACTTAGGCTGGAAGACAAAATTCGATTATTTTTCACCAGAACACTTACCAGGAAGACAAACGATTAAGTCAACAATAAAAGTTTGTTCCGCTTTAAATCGATTGGCAGTCAAATTGGTTCCAAGTTGCGCAGGCTTAATGGCTCGATAATTAAAACGAATGAAAATGATTCATTTGGAAACAAAAAGGTCTGAAGAAAAATTAGCATAAGAGGTTGCAACGTAAAAATTACTAGTTTTATTACACATCCTGTGCTAATACAAGGAGAATCAGTGACAAAGAAACTACTTTCTTACAAAAAACTGAATCTTGACGGAAATACTGACTTTCTCTTCACTAAATTTCCTTTATAGAAATTTTAAAATTTCAAAGTCTAAATGACTAGTAATCTCGTTTTGAGTATCTCCATCGGTTTCAAACTGAACATTACCTTAACTGCAGAAAAGTGATAACAATATATATAATCACAATTTTTATACATAAAATAAATTGCAAAATGATAGCACTTGTTGCATCCAAAAAGCTTTTTTATTGAGCTAAATGATGAGCGACTCTCTCGAATAAAATACAGAATAATATACAGATGTATCAGCCGAACAGGTCTACATACAGAGTCAAAATTAAATAATCCCCAGGGATATATCTCTCAAGCCCCCCCAGGAAGATTCTGTCAATGCAGAGATTAAAATACACAACCAATCTTTAAACCTATTGTTTGATGTAAACTCTTCTTTATAAGAATTAACAACTGATTTTATCGGGAAGGAAAATTTTTCATCGAAATGTTATTCTTTAACATCACAATTAACATGCACGAAAAGAAAACAGCCACACTGACACAAAAATTAGATATTTGCACCCGCCTCTCTCGCAAGTTCAAAAATATTCAAAGACTACCTTAAAAAATCGAGTTTCTGTTTTCAAATTAAACTTGAAGTAATAAAACCATAGTAAATTTTTCGTGTCTTTTAAAATTCAATAAGGAATGACATATTCCTAAGAAACTACGCTTTTCTGGGGTGACTGGAGGACACTGAGGAGGCAGCGTGGCGCAGAGGTTAGAGCTGGGGCTTTGAATGCGGAAGACCGGGGTTTGATAATTCCCCAAATAAGACCACTGAATGAATTTGTCCTCGGTTGTCCCTGGGACAAATTTACCACGCTTTGTAAATAGCCAACTGGTTTGCCTCCAACCTGTTGGGATTCTTAATTGGGGAAGAGGGAGATTTTAGTGTGACCTTGAAAAGCCCCTTTGGGGGAGTTGGTATTTTCTTTTCTTACAGTGTTACTGACGGTTAAAACTCAAAAGGCACTCAAATCCTTTGTAGGACCAAACTGAATAAACCCTTTTGTCTACGAAATGCTTATCTTTACATACAAAATAATAAAAATTCAAGCTATCGCAGGAAATTTCACTCGAAGAACTGTTGGATGCTCATTGAATTGAATCTATTCCTCAAGTTTTTTAGACCTTTAACTAAAACGAAACTTAAGAAGAAATAATATTAGAAGACAATGCAATTTCCTGCATTCTCATTGATTGACGCGCGGTCATTCGGTTTCCGGGTCATAACAAAAGGTGCGTACTCGGACCAGTTTCCCGGATGCTGAATTTCAGAAAATTTTCAAAACTCGCAAAATTGCTTTTTAAAATAAAAGGCGCTTTATAAGCGCTTATGGCTACTGCACGAAAACGTGGAATTTGAAGAAATTTACATTTAAGAAAATATTTTAAATCTTGTTTTGAGCGTTTTTAGCTATAATAGGAAGCCTAGGTAAGGCTGTCTGTTGATTGGTTCCGATCAATGTTTCAAAGTTTTCATTGGTTTAGAAGTTTATCGGATAACAGTTAATCGATTCAAAAAAAATGTTTCGAAGTTTTGAGGGCTTCCTGTGTTTTTGATAACTTGTCTAGGAGTCCTGTTAAGGTGAAACGGACTTACCAACACGTTAGCAATATGGCTACGCGTCTATCGATGCAGTAGCCATAAAAACAATTTTCAGGAGCTTCGAAAATTTCCGAAAATTTCTCCAAAGATTTTTAGAAATTTTTAAAATGAAGCATAGATTTATCGTTTATTCTATTACAAACTCACAGCTGTAGTTTTAGTGAAGTGTTTGTAATGTAACTCAGAACAAAATCTAATAGGAATGCAGCCTATATACGAAATATTTATCCTGTTTTTATACTACAAAAAAATAAGACCCCCACTCGTTAACGCCTCAAAGTACAGAGGCAGCGCAGCTCAACGAGGTTGGATCAAAAGCATATATAGGCGCCCCCGACTGCCGCTATACGGTACATGCGCGACCTCAGAGCACAGCAAGGAGGGAGGAAAACCGGAGTACCCAGAGAAAAACCTTCGAAATCAGATAGAGATGAACAAATCCCCGCCCACATGTAAACCCCAGTAGACGATCCCGGGTCCTAGAGGTGGGAAACGCGAGTGATGAGCAATACGCCAACCTGACTCCCCTATACGGTTTTTATACTGTATTAATGGAATACTGTAGAAGAGTAAAGTTAATGGACTGATGATAGGTGTGCCGTTAGACAGGTGTACCGTTAGCAAGGTGTACCGTAAAATCTTTACCTCAAGGGAGTAGTGGGCGTTCTGCGAGTCTGAGAGTGAAGAACAGGAGCTTCTTCCACTACTTGGCTGACTGTCAAAGCCTCCTCGCTGAGGTGCTTCAATTAAAAATTGAAAATAAAATCGTAAAGTTTGTAGCTGAAACAGTTATCAGAGACGAGGTAACTGCTGATACGATATACTTGCAGACAATAAAATAGACCTTAACGTCGCTAATAATAATAATATTGATAATAATATTAATAATTATAATAATAATAATAATAATAATAATAATAATAATAATAATAATAAAAATATACTTTATTTAAGTGTCCAGTCTTTCTAGCCAGCCAAAGGCCAACTAATTGGGGACACCATCTTTACCACTCTAAGAGGACGGAGACCTTTCACATTACAACACACACACAGACATAATCCCCGAGGGCCTACGGTTTAACGTCCTTATCCGAAGGACGTGAAAGTCTAACCATAAATGTGCAGATATTAACGCAAAGGCAGCACTTTCTCCTCAATTATTTTAAGACCCTGAGTGTTGGTTTGGCCGGGAATCGAACCTGAACCTCCCGCACAGCAGACTGGCGCCTTACCAACTAGGCTAGCCAGAAGGTTTCATTTGCAACTGATATACAATAATCCTACCACAAATTACATTGCATTGATTGCATTGATTATATTCGGCTTCATTACCATTCAACTCTAGGTATCTAACAAACAAAGATAAATAAGATTTGAGTCTAAAACTTCAAAAACCTTATCGAGCTAACAAAGAGATAAAAAATGTGATGCTATTCAAGCAGTAAAGACATAGCGGTTCCAAAATACACTGTAAAATCTCCATTAGATCACAGGAAAAGTGTTAAACAAATCTCTCATATTCTAAGATGTGTATATTACAAAACGCTATCAATATACAGTGCTTCAATTTTTGTAAACAAAGATCCGCCTATAGTTCCTCTGTTATATGGTGTAACCTCATTAGAAACTGGCGTACATATGATAATGAAGGGAAAATGTAAACAAGGATCCGCCTATAGTTCCCCTGTTATATAGTGTAACCTCATTAGAAACTGGCGTACATATGATAATGAAGGGAAAATGTAAACAAGGATCCGCCTATAGTTCCTCTGTTATATAGTGTAACATTATTAGAAACTGGTGTACATATGATAATGAAGGGAAAAACGTAAACAAAGGTCCACCTAAAGGTCATATGGTCTCCTATAAGCTATGCTCATTAAAACATATTATTTAAAACTCCCTAAACTTTTTAATCTTGTATTTATTCCAAATGCTCTGTACATGAACATGTTGTTCAGAAGCGCAAGTAATAGGAAACATGTTTTTTTCTAGGCTGTGATTTCTAAAACATATTTATTGCTCCGTAAATTATACAATCTTGAGTTCCAATTGCTCTGTACATAGAAAGACAATTCAGGAACACATGCAATAGGACGCAGGACTAGAGCGCAAGTGGAACAAAGTTTTCTGAAGGCTATGGTCCCTAAAATACATTATTTAATGCTCTGTTCAGAGTCACAAAGAAGGAGCGTAAGCAGTAAACCACAAGGACCCCCTCTAGGCCCCACTGGTAGACAACACCTTCACACAATAGACAGACACAGGATCCTCTCTAGGCCCCTCTGGTAGACAACACCTTCACACAATAGATAGACACAGGATCCCCTCTAGACCCCTCTGGTAAACAACACCTTCACACAATAGACAGACACAGGATCCCCTCTAGGCCTCTCTGGTAGACGGAGAATTTTACATAATACACAGACACAGGATCCCCTCCAAGCTCCACTGGTACGTGGACACCCTCAAATAATAGACAGACCCAGGATCCCCTCTAGGCCCCACTGGTAGACGAACACTTTTACATAATACACAGACAGACACACACACTGAGTAAGACGTTTTGAACCAGTATATATGGTAATAATTTTGTTTGCAGTAAAACGTCACACATTCCTGCTCAAACACCCATGGTAACACAACTTTTTTAACTGCATTTCGGTGACACACAAAACAATGCATGTAAATAAATACATATAAAAAGATAAATAAACTAATCAAACAAACAAACGAAAACAAAATAGAGTTTAAACTCATAGATATATCAACATACCTTTCTTAGTTTGTTTGCCTGTTGAAACAAGAAGAAATATTAACAAAGTTTTTATGTTAGAGCTTTGAAGACCTCCTGGCCGGTGCATACTTAAAGTAAACTTCGCGAGGCAGTAAGCCTCATTTAATTACCGCTGGCTGCTTGAAACTCAAATAGCGCGGGCACAAATACTCACACCCTTAAAGTTTTTCTTAAAGACACCGACCTCTATTAGCAAATGTGACACCAGAGATAGAATATAAGTGTCAAATAAGAGCTTAATTAAAGACAATACATTCTAAAAAGCTTTTTCTGATTTCTTTGCGTTTCTCTGTGAAGAGATATAATCGTTCACAATAAGTGTTAAAATTTTTCAACAAGGTGAACATGGAAATCATTTTGAAATGCTTTGATTTTGTTCTCGAACTTTTCTAAAAATAAAAACAAGGTTAGCGCGCAAGCTTGACAATGGCAAAATCGAATCGCCGAGGCACGTAATAAAAGAATTAAGCCCCGTCTACAAGAGCAATTTTTATTTGAAAACAAAAGATCGAGAAGACGTGAAAGTCTAACCATTTGCAGATGTCAGAGCAAAGGCAGCACTTTCTCCTCAATTATTTTAAAACCCTGAGTGTTGATTCGGCCGGGAATCGAACTCAAGACCTCCCGCACAGCAGACTGGCGCTTTACCAACTGGGTAAGGTAACCAGGCGGCGGTAAAAAAACATTACAAAAATATAAGAAATAGATTAAATATAAAGTGCCATCCAGTCCTTTCAGAACATCTCTCGATCCCAACTTCAAATCTTACTCATAAACAGATCCCTTCAGTCGGGAACAAAAGAAATAGTTTACGAAAAAATCCTTTTTGCATTCCAATTATTTACTTCCTTCAATGATACGATTGACTTACTTTTCCAGGGTAACAACGATTTCTTCTTTTCTACAGATTTGCTGTCGTCAGATATCGACAGAAGTTTGCCTCTAACATTCTTGTTTCCTTTGGTTTTACTCGAGCGCTGTACAGGGGGAAAACTCAGTTAGTTAGGTGTGTATATTTCAACGTACACCAGGGCCCAGTTGTTAAAAGGCTGGTTAAATTTAACCCTGGGTTAAGCAAAAATTCATACAGGAATTTCTTCTTTAAGAAAAGGTAAACGGATATTTATGTTTGGATTTTTCTAGGAAAAGTCTTGTTAATATCCCATTTAACCCTGGGTTAGTGATATTCGGCTTTTGAACAACTGGGCCCAGGAGTGAATCATCACGGCGCGTTAAAAAGTCCATTACTGGGCCTAGATTGTGCCCGTGTCCCAGACCATTTCCAGAGAACCTGTAATAGATCGTGTTTTTGGATCGTTTTAACATAAATTAGACACAATCCACATTTTGCGAATCTTTAACCCTTTCAGTCCCAATCAATTATCAACACCCAACTTTTCCTTACATAACACATACAAAATAAAACATTTGGCAATGAGAAACTGAGAATTGATCGAGCAAAGCAAGATACTAAAGATTGAGAGTATGAAAAGTATGGAAGCAAGTTGGGAGAATTCAGCAATACAACTGGGACTGAAAAGGTTAAGCAATGCCCATATCAGCAGACAAGCTTAGTTTTTAATAAGGTAACTTCAATTTTCTCTGTAGTGCTGATTGTGCTGTTGTCAGTAAAAGAACATAACAGAATTTTTATAGGAAACGCAGAGGATGTTTACTTTTTATCTGTTAAGTCTACTATCAGCAAGGAAGACAACGCCGTCGACGACCGCAGAGAACAATAGTAAATAGAATATCTGCACGTTGGAATGCATCGAGAGGAGCATGCGCACGGAGCTGTCCCTAAAATTAAAACGTGAAAACATGTTTTATAAAGTTATCGAGACTACGAGGACATAAAAGCAAAACTTTCTGACTATTTCTTTACCTTCACGGAGAAACAATTAATCGTTTTTCTATTCAAAAAGGAAAAAGCAAAGAATTAAAAACCGTATGATCCCACCAAAAAATAAAGGGTAAGGGCCTGTTCACATGAGGCGAGATATCTCGGAGGCTAGGGATAGCTCGGTCCTCCGAGATATCTCGGGTCGAGCCAAGTTTCTCTACATTTACTTTATGTTCCAGCCATTCCGTTCACATGAAGCGAGATATCTCGGTCTGGAAGGTAGGGATAGCCCTAGGGGTAAAGCTGTCTCGGTCCATGTGAACAGTTCACACCGAGATATCTTGGTGGTTAGGGACAATTTTGTGGATCGTGCGCATGCGTCTCTATCAAAACTAGACAAGACGGCGGTTACTTAACAACATATACCAAGACATCTCGGGGTCAAGTTTTCTCATGTGAATCAGGGACAGTTTCATCCCTACAACACCGAAATATCTCTATCCCCCGAGATATCTCTATCCCCCGTGATATCTCTATCCCCCGAAATATCTCTATCCCCCGTGATATCTCTATCCCCCGTGATATCTCTATCCCCCGTGATATCTCTATCCCCCGAGATATCTCTATCCCCCGTGATATCTCTATCCCCCGAAATATCTCTATCCCCCGTGATATC
>JAOTRI020138507.1:0-10899 GCA_028564885.2 Zoanthus sanctaehelenae
GAACCCCACATCTTCGGTTTACTAGTCCGACGTGTTAACCACTACACCACAAGGACCAACCACGCTAGCAACGCAGCCGGACAATGTTATGTAGATGGTAACTGTTAATAATTAAGAAAACACAAATCTCTTTCAAATGAAGGTAATATCGATACATGTACTCATATTAAATCGATATGTACAACGTTGTTTTTTCAGTTTGATTAACTGGAATTAAATTGAGCTCATTTTTAAACTAAAGAGAGTTTTTTCAAGGAGGCCATAGAAAGCCATTATACAAAGTGCGCACTGATTGGGTGGGCAGAATACGTGATTTAACTGATCTAAACTAAGTTGAAATGTTTAATTATCCTTTTCGCCTTTCATCAACCCTTCTTCTACAATGCGAGCGGTGTTTTTCTTTTCCTCATAATCAGTCGAAGCTGCAAACACAAAATATTTAGAAACTGCTGACTAATCTAAGCAATTTCTGTTTGCAGCTTCAACTGATTAGGAGGAAGAGAAGGAGACTTCTCGCAGTCTACCTTTCTTCTTTCACCCACAATTTACTTCAATGACTCGTTTTCTCATTTACTTTGCCTATTATCGCAACGGCTTGCATTACAACGCATTTGATCGAGGGCGTAACATCAATTTTCTTTTAGAAACTGCTAGTTTTATATTTAACAAATAAAACATGTTCTTTATTGCTTAATAGCCTGGTGAAAAAGAAAGCGAAAGTTATGAAAAATCAAGAGCAGGTACGTGACAACCCACGGCGCAGTTTAGGGCTTTCACCCGGTCACAGTCTCTAAAACTTGGCCTAGATTTCAACAAGTTAAGGAGGCATGCAGAACAGGTATTATTTCTTGTATAAAATTACTATTTCCTCATTATCATTTAGTACAGTAAACATATAAGTAAGAAAGCAAACAGATTGACGTACTCTGTCTCCGCCCATCGTTTCGTATAGCTTCTCCAGTTGTACTCTCAACTGCTGAATGTTGTTCATTAGGATGCAAGCCTGAGAAAAGAAATCTTCATGTATCCATTTCATTCATTAAGGCAAATACAAACATGATAAAAACAGTACGAGGAGCAAACTCTTTTGATGCTTCAGTACCAAAGAGTGATTCATCCTCCAACGAAAGCCTCCAACCCAAAACGTCAGTCAATAACTTTTTTTAATACGTTGCAAAATGATCTCCTTTTTAGTTTTAAAGCAATTGAACTAGATATGAAGTGAGAAAAATTGCTAAAAAAATAGCACGAATAAAAACGAACCAACGGCTGCAAAAACTTGAAACAACTATTAACAAGGTGAGAAGATTTGTTCGGGCTAATAATTTTTATAAGTTTCGTAACAAAAAGAATAACAAGAAATCGTTGAATTAAACAATATTACTGGTGTAACCTAGCGTCCACCATTAGGATTATTATTGACTGAAGTAACCGTAACTTAAACCAGCGTTAAGCGCAACAACTTTATGTTCTGGCTCGTCAATCGTGAAACTACGTTTGCTAATGAATTTGTTACTCGTACGTATTATTCTAGGGGCGGACATGGTTGGCGCAGTTGGTAACATCTCTGCTTTCCAACCACAAGGTCCCCAGTTCGATCCCGGCACTTTGCCGAGATTCAAATATTTATGACCTTCTTTTCTGCCTAAGCCAACTCAGCTTTTTATCCTTCAGGGGTAGGTAAATGAGTACCAGCGTCTGCTTTGAGCTAAACTGCGATGGATTAGCGTCCTGTCCAGGGGGAGTCAAAGACTCTCATCCGATTAACATTACAGAAACCCGAGATAAGCACTGGCCCCATGAGTCACTAGGCTCGTAAAATGATTTAGATTAGTTTTATGTATTATTCTACTAAAACCTTAAACAAGTTAAAACCAAAAATCAGGTGTGAACCATGATTAAGGAATGAACAATATTTTCAAGACACTTAGGAGCAGAAGTGTTTTACAGTTATTCTATACATATTTTTAAACACAAGTTATCGTACCCACCCCACCCCACTAATGAGGAACTACTCACTTTCCCTCCCACCTTAGGTAAAGGTAACAGTCAAAGTGAATGAATCTTAGTTTCAACTCGCCTACCCCTAGCCACCTCTCCCTTGGATTAAAATCGTGGAATCAAGATGAATCAATTCTGATTTAAAGTCTCAACCAGCCCTCCCGCCTTGGATTAAGGTTAGTGTCAATGTTAAGATAAGATTTACTTTTAAGCTTGGGGGAGGGGTAGGATATTTGATAGTTAAGTTTGCTTTTACTTACAGTTTTCTCATCGTAACAGCAACTTTCAAACTCTCTGGATACGAGCTCTGCATAGCTTAACAAAACCTTTTGAACCATCTATAACGTACGAAAACACAGAAATAAAACAGGTCAACACAAATTACCTAAAGGCTTCTATCTTAAAAAGCTACTTAAGACTTCTGGCACATTATTTTTAATGAGGTAGTACTTACGTTGATCATTCTTATCAGGTAGTACTTACGTTGATCATTCTTATCAGGTAGTACTTACGTTGGTCATTCTTATCAGGTAGTACTTACGTTGGTCATTCTTATCACGTAGTACTTACGATGGTCATTCTTATCAGGTAGTACTTACGTTGGTCATTCTTATCAGGTAGTACTTACGTTGGTCATTCTTATCAGGTAGGACGTGTTCACATCAGGATCTGGACACTCCAGTTTTCTGATTATTTCAAAACTCTGTTGAAAAATGTAAAAAAGATGACAACAAAGACCCAAGAGATAACAAAAAGTATATGAAAAAAAAACAAAAGAAGCTTTAAGCAGTAAAGATAATGGACATTACCAGTATAGGATTGAGAATTACCGAGGCTAAAATGAGGAAAAACTTTACATAGATTTGAGTTCACCGTAGTAAAAGAGGATTCCAAGTTCACTGGTTCAATTTTACTCACAGTGTAGTGACCTGCAGGCCTTTCAATAAGTGCCGGCAGCCGACGAAAGCTGTCGGCTATTTGGGAAAAAATCTCGAACCATGGTCGGCTACTTTTATGCCTTGCGAAATGTTATTATGTGGGGAATCTTCCGAATTCTACTGGACATGGTCTCCTACTTTTAAATTTATTGAAAGGACTGACGTGCCTTTTTAAATATATATATTGAACGGTCCTTTAACCTCTGCACCAACATTGCAAAGCTCCCATAGATTAGCCTCAACCAGTGGCAAATTAACCCATACTTGTAGTTTGGCTCGGTACAAAACAGAGCCAAAATAATAATAGGTATGTTTTACCGTATCAATGGTAAACCAAGGATACGACACAAGAAGTAACGCCGTGGTCTATACACAGTTACATCACGCTACAGTACGTAACACATGTGGCAATAAGCCAATATCAAAAATACCATAATACTCTTTAAGGTTCACAGCAGCAAGGGCATGGAACTTAGTACCAAGAGAACGTTAATCCAACACTAAGAGAACATGTATATAATTTAATATTTGGATGATGGGGCTAGACTTGTGGAACTCTGATTAATCATTGTTTATTTCATGAATTTTAGAAATTTTAGAATTAGAATTAGTTATATTAGAATTATTTATACTCATATTCATATTTGAACATTTATAATAACTTGTGGAACCTTGCTCAGTCACTATTTATTTCATTAATTTTAGAAGCATTAGAGTTCAATTTTTCATAGCTAGATTTTATCTTATATCCTATGAACAGATTTTATATTCTATATTTTATGAGTGTGAATGACACAGACACTGTAACGTGATTGAACGTAGAAGAAAATAAAACTCGATGTAGTACAAATTCATTGCATTCACTGCGTGTATGCACTACATAACGTAATGTTTAGGTAACAACGGCGGTTACTTGTCACTCGAATTTTCTCTAGGAAGCTACAATGGTTCCAAGAAAAACTGGGAACAATGCCAATGCAAAAATTTAATAGACAAACAAAGAAACACGAGGTATGTTATTTTTGTTCTTTTTTTGGTAAACTGAAGATCACACTTCAAATGGAGTTGCTGATTGCTACTCTAACTAGCATAGTTGTACTGAGATTTGTTTCCTACCTGATTGAGGGTTGTAAAGATATCAACAACTGAGTTGGAGAAGAGAGAATGAGCTGAACTTGGCGGAAACTGCAGAATTAAACTAAATCATGAGTAAAGTATAAAACTAGTTTGTATAAAAGTATAACTATCATTTGATGGATGTTTTCTTTCTTACTCTAACAAATTATGGCCAACAAATGTGACTCTGTTCATGAGTACAACCGTTTCGCGGAGTTTAGCCGCTAATATCATACCTACATAAAATACTCGATTCTGATTGGCTGACAAGCATTGGATTTTTTCTTAATTCATGCAATTAATTAATACCACTCGTGCTATTAATTAATTGCATGGATCAATTCCAGTTGTCTTTGCGCGTTATTTTCAAAATGTACAATTAAATGGTTTTACGAGACAGGACTACTTTTGAAAAGATAACGCTTCCCAAACAAAAATTCAATATTTGAATGATAAAACAATTATTGGATTAGGTTGAGCAAAATATTGTGACTTGTTATTGTCTACCAAGTTAATAATTTATCAAAGTCTAAGTCTCGTCAGTGTTAAATATCGATATGCTTCTCAAACTAGAACGCCTTCTTTAAGGCTCGAAACCTTTATTCTTTAAAGGACAATATATTGCAGTTCCAATTAATCAAAACAAGTTTTTAAAATTTGGCAATCCACAACCGTCTAGTTTGAATCGATTATGGACCAACACTCAGGGTCCAGTAACCAGTAACAAGGGCATACAGACAATATAACCATAAATATGAGTTTATAAAAGTGCATGATATAATGTAAATATACATAGAAATGGAAGTCGAAACACTATCATAACCACTCTTACTGTTATCAAACTAAACATGTCAACACCATTACCAAGGAAACCACAAACATGTCAACACCATTACCAAGGAAACCATGCACAAACAATTCGCCTCATAGAAAAAAAACAACATGCCCTCATAACGTTTGGTTTACCCCATCTTTCTTGTCTCGTTCCCAAGCTCCAGTCATGAAATCCATCGTTACTTCGTCATTCTCAACCAACCATTGATTCACAAATGGTTTAAACCAACTGCAACGAAAAAGGACATAAGAGTTCAATAAAGAAAAACAAGCAATAAATGCCTTCTTATAATCTGTGTATGCCAAAAGAGTTAAAATACTCACATTACATTTTTCAAGATACAGACTCTAAGAATCGCTTTAAACATTCAAATTCAAAAATGTGAGTTTTAACTAATAAACTATTTTTAAGCAAAAACAATGAGTATTTCAAAAATATATAAAAATTTGATTGGAGCCGAAACCAATTGTAGAGTTGCACACAATTTGGGCATCCTGCTGATGAACAGTGGCTGTTTTGATATTTATTTTCAGCGCCATTGTATAGTTATGCCTGTTCAGATATCTATTTAATTAATTGTTACCCATGAAAATGGGTGTTAAAACCATATCTTTGAAGGAAAGCATTGCAGTTCTAAGCTAAGGTTAAGAAAGTAACAATAGAAATATAATCACTATCTAGAATCCCCATCTTAGTTTAACCCTCAACATTGTAAACAAAATCTAACATTTTGTTGTAAGATTTATAAATCGCTGACCTTGCATACTCTGGGATTGTTCCCTTGATAGCAGGGACATCTTGTGCATACTCGTTAAAGAACCATTTCACCTGAAACAAAAATTTGGTTATAGTTTTTATCTCATCCGTGCATGGAGTGCGGAATGAGATACTGTGAAAAGGAAAAGGACAAAACTTCACTCAACGTAGAACTTTGCTTTAAGAAATCAAACACAGAACTACATGCAATAAAAATGTAGGGAAGCCCCACTTTAACCAATTTGTTCGGGCGAGAAAAGAAAAATTCAAACAACTAAATTTTATGTTCAACTAAGTTTTGGATAGGACGATTTTTTGAAGTCCTTGAATGAAAACTATCAAATGTAAACGTTCCCTACCTTAAAATGTAGATTCATATAGTCAGCACTGCTCCATGGAGGCTGGTGTCTGTGTTCTAAAAGAGAGTTTAATAGTTTTTAATGTACTATTGATACATATATTGCGACACAATGATAATAAAGATGAAAAGATGATGTTGGTAAATTTGTTACAAGCCTAGTGGTCCATGTAGCTTGTGCTTTTTTCCGATTTTTTGTAGTGTTAGATAAATAAGAGCCTTTGACTCCCCCTGGATGACGCAGTAACAGATACTGGTACACACTATCCTCATGATAGGAATGAAAGGATGGAAAACTGCGTTAGCTTAGTCAAAATAAGAAAGCTCACGCAAATAATCAAACCTTGACAGAGTTGGAATCAAACTGGGGTACCTATGTTCGGAAAGCAGAACCAAGGGACAGACCAGAGGATATCTAAGGAGGGGGAGGGGGAGGGGAAAATATTCGCGCACAGCTAACCTGCGACGGACTAGATAATGTCCAATCCGGGGGGAGTCAAACCTGATCAATACTACAGAAACTGCAGACAAGTGCAGGTTCCATGGGTCACTTGGAAAAGAATTTAGCGAAAAAATGCAAAATTCAACTAAATGTTCCTACCCTCCAGCATTCCTTTTAGATCAGTTGAAAACAGGTCCCAAAACACCTCAGCACTCACTTCACCGACATTCAATTCAGCTGGAAACCTAAATACGTTGAAAAGATTCAAGAGAAATCAAATATGAGACTCTTTAAGGTTCGGGATACTAAATTATCACTTCTTGCATAACGATGTTTAAAATAGAACTTTAAATCCAAAATGAGTTTAAATTCCACCAATCATCCGAGGTGAATATACTTACTGATTCAGCGCCTGTGTGTAAATGCCTTTGTCTTCCTCAATCACCGACACCACCAAAGAAATCAGCTTGGGCCAGAAGTCGAGATTCCTTGGCCCCGAGTAATCGCCATCAGGGCTATGGTTTCTTTCAGAAGCTAATTCACGTTCGTATAAATCTGAGCAATTTGCATAGAGAAACGCATACGTAGCCGCCATACAGTTCTATTAAACAGAACAACAAAGTTTTTACTCAGTCGTGCGGAGATTCACAGTTGTACACATAAGCAGAAGTAACAGTGAGTTCTAATACTTGATATTACGGTCTAATACTTGATATTACGGTCTAATACTTGATATTACGGTCTAATACTTGATATTACGGTTTAATACTTGATATTACGGTCTAATACTTGATATTAATACCATCAAGGGTGCCAATACCATCAAGGGTACCAATACCATCAAGGCTGCAAATTGATCACAGACTTACTTGAAAGGAATTCAGTGAGTGAAAAGGAAGGCATAGGTTCCCAAATATTTTTTTTATTAAAAAACAGAGAGAGTTTCCAATTAGTGTGGAGATTTATTGTTCAGTTAAAGGAGGTGAAACTATTAATCAGGAGATCAGATGATGGTTGGCAATGAAGACTTTCGACTTTTGAGGAAATTCGCCATAGCTTCACGGGATTTCGCCAGAGCAATTTTATGGTGGAAGTCCGATAACCTGTATGACAGGACAGATAACCTGTATAACCTGTATAGAACTTTACATACCAAATGGATGCAGTTTACAAACTTGAAAATGAAAACGTAACCATATTTGTTGGAGTTCACCCTCGCACATAAATGTTAAAGTTATTGTCACGGAAAACATTGCCATATTGCACAGTTTTCACTCGTTTTAACACTAAGCCTTAGGCTACATTTCAGGGAAGGGAGGAATATGTACAAGGTAAAATTCGTAGGTGATTTCTATAATGACACCTTTTTAGTTCTAAAACAAAACTAACTGAAAGTCTGCCAATCCATGGTACCAATTTTCAGTTAATTTGTAGCGGAAGTAGCAGCAGCTTCACTATTAGAAATGCTGTTAAAATCTACATTTGATGTCACTGTCTTAATACCTCGAGTTTTAGATACGCTTAAGTTGTTGAGAGAATGATACATTATCCAACCCGAAACACTATGGGTGACAGTCCATCAAGATTGCAAACTGATCATAAAGTTGACAGGAAATCGTTGAGAGAAAGCAAGGATGCCTAAAAATGAGTTAAACGTACGCAAGAAGAGCTATACTTCCGTTCAAAATGAGATGTAATATTCAAAATGGGGTCATTCACTCCAGCCTGGAACCAAGGCTCGTCGAAGGCTATAGCTAATCAGAATGGTAGGCACATTTTTTTTTTGACGAGAACAGCTGTACTACTTTGTCGAATTAACTCCTTGCTTAACAGATCAGGGTGCAATTGATAAAATGCCGAAAGTAAAATATCTAAGACTAAATTGTCAATACGAAAGATAAAAAAAAGAAAGCCATAAGACACAGCAATGCTAATAAACATTGTAAACAAGATCACACCAACACAAAATCTATAAACTTTAAAACCAAATAACAAGTGTTTTGTTGAACAAATGCAGATTCAGTGATGTGGTGTAATCATTGCAATGGTTATCAAAAACTTGCAAGACGTAAACATCATTCTCATTCACATTAAAAAAAACACTAGCAGATTCGAGACATTTCAAGATATTAAACTTGCAAAAAAAGACAAAATAAAGACTTTTAATTACTTTTTATTCAACCTCGGACACCTGTCATAAGATTTTCAACCTGGAGTTCTCAAAATCACAAAAAATAACTTCTTTTCTACAAAAGCTTAGTATGATTGTATACTTGCCCTGACGCATTCGGTGACAATCTCAGCCGTTCGTGGAGGTCTCGCCATCCCAAGAACCTGCGAACACAAAAAAGGTAATACAATGCAATAGATAGCAGAGTTATCGGCTACAACGAAAGGCATATAATAAATGTTTACTAAGCAACCTACTACATTATTACGGATATTACTTTATGTCTACAAAATTGATAATTAGTTGAATTTGATCACCCACAAGACAAAATATATTTTACTCCACAGGCAAACAAGGTGTCCTTTATTTTAGAAATATGTAACAAAAATAGGTATAAAGTCCGGATGGCGATGAACCAAACAAGCTGACTTACCTTCATTCGAAAGAAAGTAATACTGGTTAAAAGGTCCACGGTCGACTTTAAATCGGATAATTTCTCGGTGCTCGAAGACGGAAAATTTGTCTAAAATGGAAAAGTTGCCAATCAAAATTTATTGTTGTAAGTTTTTATCACTGATTAAACGACACAGAAAAAAATAAAAAAATTAAAACACAGCTAAAACATTATGTAGCTGGCCATATCAATTATCAGTACACCATACTCGTAACAGATATCTTGAATTGATCAAACTAGTAATGTACCCACCCTGTAGTTGGCCATATCAATTCTTAGCGTATTATGCAAGTGCTCAATTATCTTGGTAAAATTTTCGCTCTGCAAATAAAGTTAAAATTCCAACATCAACAAAACTAGAGAAAGATTTTATTTGGTGTTCAGAGCATGCAATGTTAACACCTGGAACAATCAATGTAGTAACAATAATCGGTGACAAACAAGATGAGAAATACGACGGTGAGTGGGCGATGTGATGAAAATAAGATGTGAAGATGGACGATGGTGAGTGAGTGATGTGATGAGAATAAGATGTGAAGATGGACGACGGTGAGTGGGTGATGTGATGAGAATAAGATGTGAAGATGGACGACGGTGAGTGGGTGATGTGATGAAAATAAGATGTGAAGATGGACGACGGTGAGTGGGTGATGTGATGAGAATAAGATGTGAAGATGGACGACGGTGAAATGCGTTAAGCAATACGAGAGAAACCGGTGATTACGTAAGCAATGACGAAATTGATCACGATAAACGTACTTGAAATTCTGAATGTTTACCCTAACAAACACCGAAATGATTTATTTTAACTACACGATCGACAACAGAAGGTTAGAAAAGTGCAAAACCCGGTCAGAAGAAGAAATTTAAAGTATGAAAACATTAATCACTGAATAACGTCATTAAAAATCCATTTGTAAAATTAGGCTGCATTCAAACAATCTGAAATGCACTAGTAACTCACCCCGAAATTTGTGGCAGCAAAGCGATTACGTGCCGAGGTGGCCGAGTTGGCGGTGGTGTGAGAGAAGAACGCGTTGATGTTGGCCAACAGAGTGCTGATTAAGGCGGGAACACCGGGGCACATGTAGCACGAGGTCAAACAAGAGAAGTGCCTGAAATGGAGAATAATCTTAGCTATTCACTGAACAGGCATTGCTAACACGTTATACAGAGATCTTTAATATTGTGGTTGAATTGTTCCACGACGATAGGCATGACGCGACCAAAGTTATTTTTAAACTTTGTAAAAAAACCTGAAATTTTTTTATTCAAAACAATAATTTGAATATTTAATATTATAATATGATATACTATATATAATACTTAACATATTTAATAATATATCCAAATTACCACATGATCTGGTCAGCACAATCGTAATAAAGAATTTAATAAAAACGACAAACAAATTAGTATTACGATATTATCATTTGATTAGTACTAATAAATTAATTATTATCAAAAATAAATATTAGCATATTTTATTATATTGGCGTAGAGCCAGATGTCAGGGGTCACTTCTGAAAGTGAGAGGGGCTATTTAGTTCTACTGGAAAGCTAACGCCCTATCAATAAGGTGCTATCCCGAACGGTTTACGTTCAGAAAATAATTATTTGCTTAAACTATAACGTCAACAAAATAAAAAACTAGTAATAATTAATTCGTATAGCTGAAGCCGTTACATATACACGATGTTGACATTTTGACTCAATACAACTGATTTTAGTTTTTATATCATCGTTAAAAAGAGTCTCAACTCTGACGTAAAAGACTGACATTTATATGTGGTATCTCTTAAGGAGGAATGATGACCATGTTTTGATCG
>JAOTRI020138518.1:0-10899 GCA_028564885.2 Zoanthus sanctaehelenae
TCTGACGGAAAGACGGAAGAAAATATATTAATACATATTTGAACAAACATATTTATAAACTATACTATGCTGATGAAAAAGAATTTATCCCACGTTGCGAGCAATTCTAAAATTTGATCAATTTTGGGTCCTTGAAGTCTATAAGCGCAAATCCAAAAAAGAAAAGTGAATATTTGAGCTTCAAAAAACGAGAAAATTTGAATCACATCCTTTCGAAATAGCAACTAGCTGCTTAAATTGAAAAACTGCGAGTGATTAAGAAAGATAAATGTAAATGTTTGTTTTGAAAGTATAAAAGCGAAAAATTGCTTATATGACAGATCTAGAAACCTACATGTATGGTTTTGCTAAAATTATAACTTCGTCATGCATTTTTGCAAATATTCCTGTGGAGTTTGGAGTATCTTTAAAGCGGACCATTGCAAGATTGTTATTTTAAATTAAAAACGTCAAGTTTTACAACTGATAAGTAAATATTTCAAAATTTTAGTTAAATAAAAAACCTATTTCCGTTTTTGTCCTTTTAAAAAGATTTTTCATTTTTGGAATTTAAAAATTAAACTGCTGTTGACTGTTTTTCTCATAAATAGTTAGGCCAGTTTTTATTATAAAGACAAATTATATTTTCGTTTGCAATGTCTTATCAACTTTCAGCTTTGAAATGTATTGTGCTGAATTTTAGCGGTTGTTTTTAAGAAATAAAGCGATAGTTACGTAAGCTCGGGCTTTTATTTTCCGTAGCGCACTAGTCATTTTGTGAAGCTTTCAAAAGGTTTGGAAAGTGCGATAAAAAACAAGACATTTATCTCAAGCCCTCCAGGCTAGGTATAGGTTTTATGAAATCTTGTTTTTTGGCTTTACGTGCTATTTTTTGGTGTAATATGCAAACTAGAGTACAAACAGTATTTTTTTGCTATATAAACTTTATTTGAACTTTATTTTATGATGCAGCAAGATACCAATAAATTAACCTATTTCTAAAGTGAGACATGGCAATGTGTACATGGAATTGAAAACGAATTTCTTCGGAAGTATAAAGTGAAATTTATATTTTCGGTTCGAAAAATTAAACAAAAACATTAAGTGTAGGGTCAGAACCAATAATGTCTCCAGTATCTTTTCTACGATTTCGATGTTCTTTTGTATTAGCCCTACTAGCCTCGTTTTGAGTAACACATTCTTTTGAAAGCTCAACCCAAGAACGAGGCTAGTTGGGAGATATAAGTCTCAATCCCGGCCCTGTGAAGTTTCCGTGTGTAATATGCATGCGTCAAGTGAATTCGAACCAGCGGTGCAATTCAGTGTGTTTACTGCGATGTTTGGTTCCATGTTCGCTGCCTAAATATGAATCCAATTGTCTACGAGGCACCGGCAAACACATCATGTATTTGAGATATGATCAGTGTGGATTTCCAAATTTTTCAAGTTCTCTTTTGAGTTTATTAAACTGCCTAAATGACTTCAGTTCAGAAAACTATTTTTTTCGCCATTGTCTTCAGTTCAAGCAGTTTAGACTCTCCAACGGTATCATGGGACTCACCAGACTTACATCATACCATTCACAATTACAGACCAACACCAGTAGCATCCTCTTCGCCATCTTTTACGCCACGTTCTAAAATGAAACTGCAATGCATGCAAATCAACTATGGAAGTATTAGAAGTGTCGAATGGTCGACAATCTTCGCCAGTATTGTCGACCAATACAAGCCTGACATAATTTTTGGCTCAGAATCTCATTGAAACTCGGTTTATAACACCTCGCAAGTGTTTCCACCTGGCTACGCTATTTACCGAGCAGATTGTAAGGGGGAAGGAATTTCATCGCTGGAGATTCTCGTATACCGTCTAATGCTGTCAACGAGCTACCTCTCGACCCTGATGATGAGTCGCCCTGGGTGTCACTGCGTATGTCTCGCACCAGAGAAATCTTATTATGTGTTTTCTACAAGCCTCCTTCTGCTTCTGCAATGCGAATCGATCTTCTCACACAATCTGTACTCAAGGTTTACGACAGAAATAGAGAAAAACACCCACACATTGTGATTGTTGCATGGCGACTTTAACTGTGGTGATGTTGACTGGAAAACATAGCCTCCTACAATCACTAAGCAAGACTCGGCCATGATAATGCATTACCTTTTGAACCTCATTGAGGACCACGGCCTGACTCAGCATGTTACGGATCCCACTCGCCCTGCATCTATGAAAACGCTGGATACAGTATTGTCATCGATCCAGTGTCCCGTCTCTCGTCAGGTTTCTGGTGTCAGTGTTAAACCAGGTATGAGTGACCATGATTTAGTCATTTTCTCTATAAAAACCAATCCACGCAGAGCTAACAAGCCACCCCACAAAGTGTATCTTAGTATTTAACCGGATGAATTTACCTGGTCTGAGAAAACACACGTCTGAGGTAACCAACAAGTTTAAATGATCAAGTCCTTTTTTTAAGAATAAGTTATTGAATGGTATTGACAGTTACGTCCCATTTAGATGTCAATAACAATCAAACGGCAGCTAAGAAAGGGGTGAACGCCAGCTCCAGCGCGCAAAGAGGAGTGGTCGCAAATGGCCTTTTACATAGAAAACTTACAAGAAACAACGCAACAAAGTGACTAAACTGATTCGCGATGCTCAAAAAAGCTACCTAAATGAGATCGTTGGTGGCAGTTTACAATCAAACCCGAAGAAACTCTGGAATTTTGTTAAAAACACCCGCCCAGAAGCAACTGGAATCCCTTCTCCTCGTAAAGATCAGAACGTGTAGTTTTCGGCCTCAGATAAAGCCAAAATACTAAACCACTTTTTCCAGAGCGTTTTCACCCAGGATAATGGGCACCTCCCCAGCCTAGGCCCACGTGTGTTTCCAATATGGATACCATTATTTTTATAATACCTGGTATTAAGAAACATTTCGAAAACCTCCCTATTTGTAAGGCCTCTGGCCCTGATGGCATTCCAGCTTGAATCCTGCATGCATGATTTGTCAGCGGAAAATGCAGAAATTTTATACTTCCTGTTTCAACAGGGCTATGACTCAAGCAAATTCTCCAGTGACTGGCTTGTGGCAGTGGTAGTCCTAATTCACAAGAAGGACGAGAAAACAAACCCAGCTAACTATCGTCCGATTTCTCTTACTTGCCTGGTCTGCAAAACAATGGAACACTCTGTATTGAGCCAGATCCATCGTCACTTGAGGGTAAATAACATCATTACCTCTCTACAAAATGGCTTTTGTTTACGATTCTCGTGCGAAACCCAATTCATTTTGGCATTGCAAAATCTGGAGTCCTGGGCAAAAATGTTGCAAATGAGTTTTCATATTACCAAATGTAAACTACCTTCGATCACCAAGCGTATGATCTCTACAAATGAGTATATAGACTATCTTGGTGTGAAATGTTGGCGAGACTTGCGGTGGACAAACCATTCCTCATAAAATTGTAATAAAGCCAACGCAACACTTGGACTTCTACGTAGAATCTTGAAGCCTTGCAGTCAGTATGTTAAGGAGCAAGCATATTTTACTATGGTTAGATTTACGGATGAGTATGCGACAGCTGCATGGAATCCACACACGAACAGAGATGTTACCAAAACAGAACAGGTCCAAAAAAATGCGGCACGATTTGTGACTAACATTTACTATCCTTACCAAAGCATTTTGGGACTCGTCGCTTCACTTCCTTTGGGTGGACAACTTTAAAAAACAGGCGCCTTTTGGCTCAATGTACTATGTTCTACAAAATCCGAAACAACCTAGTAAACATCAGCTTTCCTCATTGTGTTCAGGAAAATCCTCGTTCCTCTAGATATAACTCTTTTTACCTAAATATAGACAAGTTAACAGTGGTGTTCTGGCCATCTCTTACTCATTTTTTCCAAGAACCATCAGAACCTGGAATTGCCTATCAAATTCTGCCGTTTGTGCACCTACCATTGAAAATTTTATATCCGCTTCAGCGCTCTGTACAGATAATATGAATAATATCAGAGCGCCACACCTGACGTACCCTAGACATTAGCAGTAGCTAAGTTAAAAAATATTTATTTAAGCATTTTTATAAAACTTTAAAAGCATTTAATTTTAAGCGAGACTCGCGCAAGTACCAAAATAAGGAGGCAACAAAACTCACGAAAGAAAAAATATATGTACATGATATTACATACCACGTTATTCATGATGTTCGCAATAAGAACATGGGCTGCCTATGAGCTGAAGAAATGCTTAGTACAGTACCCTTTTTCCAGTCCAAAGTCAGGGTATTCCCATGATCAAAGTCCAGTGATAAAGGTGTCGCCTGCGTACAGCGGTATGAAGAAGTATTACATGCGCTCAGCCAACTGTTCGGCGTGGCTGATCAATGAGACTTCGGAGTGCAGTTGTATGAAAATATTCACACTGCAAGAAAGAATACTTTTGTGTATGTATCAAATGTAAGGATGGCTCGCAAGTTCCGCTTTGTGATAAAGGAATTTTGTTGAGAAATTTGAGTCTAAAAGGAAGTGACGTCGAAGTTTTCCGAGGTTGGGCAACATCACAGAAGATAATTGTCTGGTGGCAGCCCAATGCCAATGTCAAAGAAAAACACCGCCAAAACGAATTCAGAAAATTGTGGATCAAATCATGAGTTAGCTTGTCAGAAAAGCGCTTTCAGTCATTGGGATTTTCGCGTCTTTTTAACAACATTCGAGAATAATCTGTGTTCGAATGTTTGAAAAACGTTTTCACGCAATGAGCGATAAATCCAGTGGTGACGGACAGTTTTACAACAACTACAATGGCGTTGGATGTATCCAAGACGAACACGACGAAGAAGCAATAAGAAAAAGTCTTCTCCCAGAACAATTTGACAGTTCCCTCAAACAATTAGACATGGGTGCGATTCAACGAGAGATGTTTAATAGATCGCGGACAGTGATGAAGGTGGGTTGCAGTTAAGGGAAAATGCAATTTTAAATACGGCGTCGTTTGTTTATAAAATGAATTCGGATTCAAATATTATGGTTTCTAGTGAAACGGAAAGTTTCGCACATGTAGGATTTATTATATCTTAATTTCTGTTTTCAAGTGAACGAAATCCGACATATTTCTTATTTTTATATCATGTTTCTTTATGGTAAATCTATATATAGCTGACTTGTTCGATTGTTTTGATATTTGTTGTTTTTCATATTTAATGATTTTTAAACTTTGTCTTGAAGTGGTGAAAGACAGCAAGATATTATGCACGCATTTGCAGCTTCGGGTTGCCTAAAAGTATTATTGAATCTGCGAGTTTCGTTTTATTCTCGCATCTGAAATTTGTCTATTTGATGTGTCCGACAAGCGACAGTTAGCGAGTTGCTACAAATTGTCTATTTTTTTTAAAATTACGTTTGCTCGCGGATTTGTTATTATTAAAGAACAGTAACATGTGTAAACTTTGCCTTTCTATACTAATGAAAGAGGAAGTGGCTTTAAATTTTAACTGTAAAGATATTAAAAATCTTTACAGGGAAAAAGTTGCGTTAAAAAGATATTTTAATTGGATAGCACACATTTGTTGTTGAATTGCCGTATTATTCTTTTTTAAAGAATATGTGGAAAGTCTTCTGTTGGCTTACGGCAAAGTAAAACCTTTTTGTTAAGCTTTCTGAAAGAGATCACGAGAATCAGAGCGGTGTTGAATGTCAATATTTCACAGCATCTCACTCAAGACCATAAAGTGATGTTTATCATGGCATCAGTGGCATATGGCTCGATATGTCTGTGATAGTCGCACTAATAAGCTGTTTTAAAAGGCTCTATTCAAGAAATCTCTTAAAGATAGCAAAGAAAAAAAATTAAATTACTGACAGCAGTTAACAACTTCACCTAGGAGAGGGTCACCTTTATACAGTGTTCTTCCAAAAATGACAATTTCACATGCTTTGAAGAGCATTGTATCTTGATTTAGATTAGTCCCTGAACAGTATTTACACATACTTGAATATCAATTGTGTATAGAATGGGTTACAGTAGATATTTGACAACAGGCAAGTGTCCCAGCTGGAATTATATATGCATGCTTAACCACAACCTCCTAAGATGGTTAGTATTAGTGGGATAATATTGATTAAGTGGTATTCTCATTTTTACATCAATATAGAGTTATATTTGTCAATAAATAGGCCAATTTCTTTTAGATCTAATAAAAAAAAATTATTGTCATAAAAAAAAATCAAATCACATGGTTAGGGCCTTAATGCAGTTTCAAAATAAAGAATATAATTATATTGATTTCATTTTTTTTCTCTAATATTTGCAATTTTTTCCACAGAATTAGAAAGTTTAATATTGCATTTTGTAAAAGCAAAACAGTGAAAATATAAAAACAGTATTAATATTTATTTACAGTATATAGTTTTGTTATTCTCATTCAGTCATTGAAATCTTTTGAAATGAACATTAATTTGTACCATAAATTCCATTTATTAAGTACTGTAACTTTTAGTATTAAAAGTAGCAAATTCATTATTCAGTGTACTAAGTATTTTGAGTCTGTAAATTTATTAAAGGTTTTTAATCTTACTTATAAATGTTAAGCTTTTTTGTACTTCTTCACTTAATTACTCTCTTTTAATTATGTTTTATAGACAAATTTATAAATATTTTTGGATGTTCTAAAGGATAATAAAATCAAAATTTTGAATCGTTTTTCAGGCTGTTAATCCAACTCTTGCCAAACAAATATTACCAGAGGTAAGCTTAACTAAAAAAAATTAATGTATCGATGGAGAATAGTTTAGGAATATAAAAGATTGTTTATTAACCCTTTCAGTCCCAATAAATTATCAACACACAACTTCTCCTAACATAACACCAACAAAGTAAAACTTTTGACAATGAGAAACTGAGAATTGATCAAACAAAGCAAACTACAGAAGATTAAAAGTAAAATTCTCTCAAACTTGTTCAATGAAAAGTATCGGCTCAAGTTGGGAGAATTTGCAAAAACTGAAAGGGTAAACATTATGAAAAATAACTTGTTTTTAAACAGTCGCACTTGAGAAAAGTTCTTTTTATTTTCAACTGTTGTCCTTAGAAAGGGAAAGTCAAAACAAACTGCACCCAAGGGAGAAAAGGAAATCTCAAGTCAAAAAGCAAGACACTTTTAATATAAAATTATTTTCATAATCATAAAGTGTTTTGAAAGGCGGACATGGTTGGCGATTTGGTAAGATCTCTGCTTTCCAACCACAAGGTCATCAGTTCGATCCCAGCACTTTGCCGAGGTTCAAATATTTGTGTGACCTTCCTTTCCACCTAAGCCAACTCAGCTTTCCATTCTCCCGGGGTAGGTAAATGAGTACCAGAGTCTGCTGTGAGCTAACCTGCGATGAATTAGTGTCCCGTCCAGGGGGAGTCATAGACTCTCATCCACTTAACACTACAGAAACTGGAGATAAGTGCCGGCTCCATGGGCAACTAGGCTCGAAAGGATTTAGCTTTTCAATCAAAATGTAAGAGACACATTGTTGTGTGTTGCAGTGGTATACAGTACATTGTTTAGAAATACTTAGGTGAAATTTGAATGTTGTTAGTTAGAAATCATCGTCAATCTAATTTTGATGTGGGTTTATCCCCATAAAGGGGGGTGGCTGGATTTACCCCTCTCTGGCAGCAATCTCTCTAACTCCCACTGCCCATCTTGTTCGATTCATTGCATCCCCATGGCTGCCCATGTTTTCATACTGTCATCAAGAGTGCTTTATTGGAGTATCATTTTATAGCCACATGCTCTTGTTGAGGCCAACCACAGTTATCGGTTTTGACTTTTCTACTTGCAAGGTTACAGATTAAAAGTTCAAGATTGCATTTGTTAATAATTCACAGGATTCTCACAAAATGACATTATATTTTTAATGAGATTTTTCCTTTCTTCTGTTCATTGTTTTTCTAAAAGAACATAAAAGAGAAGTGCTGCACAAAATATACCTGCTAATAGGTACTAACTGATTTTTACCTCAGTATAAAATAAAAAAAACATTTTAAGCAACTTCATGACTAAAAGGTGATAGGCATTTTTCACAGTTTAAAACTGACATCCTTACCAAAATAGATGTTGGTATGACTTTAGTTGGCAAAGGTTTCTGCTCAGGTGCTACTGTAAGTTCCTGTCAGGCAAGTGATCATGAAAAGTTACTTGCTGAAGCTTAAAATTTTCTTAGCCCAGGTGACCAGACAGGTTTTTCTTGAGCTTTAAAGAAAGGTCATGCAAATTCAGCGTTGTTTAATAATAAATCTTTCTTTAGACATAACAACCTATAAATAATCTTTACCGTAATTTATTCAGCATGAATTTTACATCCTGATTGGCTGTCACTCATTATTTACAGACTGATGTAAAACTCTCAAAGAAAGAAGAAGCTGCTATTTACATACAGAAGCATTTCAGAGGATACTTGGCACGCAAGCTTTATGTTGACCTTCTTTACGATCAGTATGAAAAGGTATTTAACAAATAAAACTCTTTGCTAAATGTTTTATTTAATAGAATTGGTAAAAAAAATGTCAGATCTGTTAATAAGCTATTTGTGTAAAAAAAATGAGTTATGTAGACATTTTAAGGCCAAGATAATCTATTTAGAGAGTCAGCAATACAGATTCAGCTTATTTGGCCAAATAAGAAAATTTTTGTGTTTCCTGTTGCCAAATTGGTGTCGGACCAGAACTCTTCAAGTTTTGTACATTTTACCTTGATATAATTTGAAACTTAATAAATTCTTATGGTAGATGAATCAGAACAAACGATGAGGTCTGTTAATAAAAGCAAAATCATAAGCCAACATGTCGACATGTGCCATTTTGGATTTCCCAAACGTCGGTGACGTTGAATGTTGTGAACTGAAATGTTCCTTCTGCTAACAATGTTTATTGTGGGCTCACAGTATTTGTGGTGATAAAAGGCAGGTTTTTTTTTTGCCCTTTGCTGCTTCATGGCCACATTGGTTTGCCTTCAGACAAAGTGGGATTTTTGAAAAGTTTGTTATATAGAAGGGGGTGGGATATGCCTGTTTTTCCACCAATGATAACAAATACATTATGTAGTCTATTGTAATGCTTCATGACGTTTGTACGTGAAAAGTAAAAGCAAACCTGTCAACTTTTCCTAAAGGTATTTGAAAGATTTTGTGAATGAAGGACTTTCTGGGATGTGTGTGGTTCAAATTACAGTGCACATGTAATTTACGTAAGTCTGAGACAGGAACAGTGGGTATCATTATCATCAAATTTGATTATCTGTGAAAGAAAAACAGATAAAACTTACAAATGACAAACTAATTGAAAAAGTTTGGCATTGTTAATTCATCTCTGTTTGTTAATCATTAACTTCATAACCAAAATTATTCCTGGCCAATAAGTTAATAGTCACTTCATTTCAATTTTTTTGTTGATCTTAAAAAAAAATGGCTCCTACTATTTTTTTTACACACTATGTCATCACATTGAAAGAGTGATTTTTGGCTTGAATTGTCAGAAACACTTGACAGCTGGGACTTTGTTGTGCATCCAGCAATCGATTGTGTTCGGGCTATAAGCAAGGCACTTGCTCCTGATTCTGCTTTAATTCTGGACCTATACAAACAAATCCTTGTCTGACATTACTAGATGTTTCTACAGCAATTTTATGACTTCAAAATGTGATTACTTTTCCTTGCAATTATTGCAAGTATTGTACAATGTTTGCCGTGAGCTATTTGTGTCACACGTGTTTGTTGTCAGAGAGCTGCCAAATGTTGCACACTCCTGTTCACAGCTTAATTCTTGCAATGTCAGATTTTAATTGCCCAAAGCATTAATTTTTTCTTCATACTAATTTCTGTATTTTTTTTATTTGACTCATTTGATTTTTTCAATATGATCTATATAAACTTCATGATTTCAAACTTTACCATCAACTGAAAAGCCACAGCCTACACATATTAAAATTTTTTTTTATTTCTTTATTTTTTCTTAGCATTTTGCTTTTTTGCAACCTGTGTGTAGATACACACCAAACGCATTTCCATTACATTAATCTACACATAAGACCAGTACAAAGTACAAACTTTAAGTATATACAAAGGATATACAAAGTATAAAGGATATACCAGAAAATTGATAAAAAGCAAGGGTAATTATACACTAAAGTCATCTCCCAGGGATCCCCCCCTGAATATAAGTTGTCTTATTATTATTATTATTATTATTATTATTATTATTATTATTATTATTATTGTATATATTTTATTTATTGCCTAAGGTAATACCAGTTTAGTATTTATATCATAATTAAAGAACTTAATATGTACAAAACATCAGTAAATTTTCTCTTTTTAAACAGCATATGAAACTTCAATTTGATGAAGCTCTGTTGTTTTGTACCTAAGGTTAATCATTTTTATTTAACTTTTAGGAGGAAGAAGAGCGATTACAGAAAATGAGGGAACAAGTTGAGGAAGGACAACTTCTTGTTGAAAAGTTAGTAGAGTATCTGAGTATGAAAATTTTATCTAGTTCAATATCTTAAATGGTATCGATTTTATTTATGTGTGAGTTTTGTTATGATAGATTTTGAAATTTATTACATAGACAGAAGTGTTTTACTGTAAAATACATCACTCGCACAGCCCGGGAGATTTCAGAAATTTGGGGAAACCAGTTTTGGTTCCATGCATTCAATTGATGGGAAACAGCTGGAAATCACTGTTTGGTTCTTTAAATTTTGATCATGAGAGCATTTTTTTAAAAAGGAGATTAACCCTTTGACTCCTAAAAGGGCCTAAACCGCCCGCACGATATGGCACTGAGTCTAAGAATTCAATCTTTCTTAAACAAGAAAACTATGTTTCGACTCTGGTTTTAAATCAAACTTTAGTAGTTTCTTTAAC
>JAOTRI020138529.1:0-2500 GCA_028564885.2 Zoanthus sanctaehelenae
GTATATATAGCTTATAACGAACTTTCTAACTTACTCTTGAAAATGGCATAAGATATGCCGAAACATGTCGAGAATAAGAATATTTTTCGTATATTTGAAAGTATTATTGTCATTTGTGCTCCTACGATCATATGTATTATTATTATTATTATTATTTTATTCTGAATAAAATGCTATATAGTTTATGGGGGTTTTGTCAAAACCCTGTGACATTATTAACCAATTTATGACTACGATTGAGATCTTCAAAAAATTTTCCCAGAAACTTGGCTGCGAAAGGGTTAATGTTTGGGGAGATTACATAGATGACCCGATAGAACCAGCACATTTTTACATTAACCACTGTATAACCGTTTTGTTAAAATCTCATATGTGTTCGAAACGATGTGTTGATGCAAAAATATTTTACATCTGCAACATTCTTAAAAACGATGGAAACTTTTAATCAATTTTTCCCAAAAGTTTAAAGTTTCGAATTTTCTTCATTGATAATTTCAGTGTTATCAATGCAATCCCTAAAAGTTGTACAAAGTCATTAAAGAAACACATAAAAACAACCCGATATATTTAGCAAACCCAAGCAATCTTTCAAAATTCTTAGCTAAAAGGTGATTCCAAAAGCATTTACAACAATTTCATAAGAGAAACTGAAACGCCAACTATAAAATCGGTTGAAAAATGGGAAAAATTGCTAATATCAAATAAAACATTTTAGTGGCGGAAAATATATATTATCAGTACAAGCGCCATCACAGAATTTTACCTTGCATCACAATGTTATGGAGTGAAGAATATTCAAGACTGTGTAGATTTTTTTAAAACATTTAATATTTGTCTTGTTTACGTTAAAGTTACATATCTAAACTTCTATAGAAAATTCCAGTTTCCATGTAACACTCGTTTACTTAGGCTAGGTTCTAGAATGTTCTGTTAGTCTAAAGGATTGTTCTGGAACGTTCGAGAGCGTAAAAAATAGCTAGTTTTTAGCGTGGTGTAACCTGCTATAAATACAACAGAGAGAGACTATATAAACAAGATCAAGAGATTTTTAGTAGTATTATTTTTCGGAGAACGTATTAAGAGTTGTGACATTCTCAGGTGAATTAAGGCATGGGTCAAAAATTCTCAGAGACCCCCAGCAATGATTTATGCAGAAAAATTCAATCTATTGTTTTGCTGTTTTCCGAAAGCCAGTGTGTGTTACGAAGATCACACAAAAATGCTTTTTGAAATGCCTGCCTTAAGTAATTCCGGAAACAGAAGGTGTCAAAATTACTAAATATTATTTCGCGTGTATGTTAGTTAATATGTGCGAAACAAAAACGTTGGCCTTTTTATAAACTTTAAAATCTCTTCACGAAAATATCGCGCTCCCATTTTCGAAATCTAACCTAGAAATGTTTTAAAAAGCAAATCCTAAAGAAACGCTGTTTAGCACGTTCCCAGTAACGAAATATAAACTAGAACTGTTTTAAAAAGCAAATCCTACAGAAACGCTGTTGATTGTTAAAACATTCTTTTCGTTAGAGGCTCACAAATCATGAAAAACCTTGAATGTTTTAAATGAAGGCAAATGGAAAATTGGCTCGGGCAAGTGAACTTTTAGAATTCTTTGCCCGAAGGGCAAGTTGAAATTCATGATTTTGTCGAGCCCTGTTATACCAGCTTTCGTTTGATTTTGAAATCTATTCCGTAGAGTGAAGGGAACTATTGTAATAACACATCGTTTGCATTCCTTTCTGAGTAAGTGGTTTTGTTTTCATTTCCATATCGCATCATTTAAACTTTCCTTAAACTTAAAGTGAATGATAAATGGACACGAAAAAACCTAAGTAAAACATAAAAAGAACTACAAAGTGTTTTTAAAGTCGAATATACTGTGGCAGTAAGAGAAAAGTTGGGCTTTGTCAGCAATTTATTGAAATATTTTTAAAAGTAGCGCGCTCACACGTCGGGATTAGCACTGCACGAATAATTTCCATAATAACAATGACCATTTCCGTAACGGATTAGCTCAAAGTTGAGCTCCGAAAAGTAAGTAGTTGGCAATTAAGATACGAAGTCTCTGCGAATGACAATCGGAGACTGTCGAGGAAGAAGCAGAGAAAGCTAAAAATTTACTCTGCAGGCAAAGAAAAACAACATAGATTCCGTTCATTTTGGCAAAATATAAATGATCTAAACTTGGTCTAACACAATCTGGCTGGACTTCAGGGTTCCGAAGTTTAATTGTGGAGTTATTTGAGTTCAAAACCGCATTTTTTTTAAGTCATAAATTTGAACTCCAATAATTTTAAATAAACTTGTTCTGGACATGAAGTCCAGCCTGTTTCATTAAATTTTGACCAAGGACAATCAAAGCAACACAATTTGGAGTAGCGTAGTGGGAAAAATCGTTGCCTCCGGAACGATCAGAATTAAGAACCAAATTTGGACTGAAAATCGTAAAATTCTTGCCTCTAGAAACGGAGAAAAAATATGTAAAGATGTAGAGTTTATT
>JAOTRI020138529.1:7500-10895 GCA_028564885.2 Zoanthus sanctaehelenae
AACAAAAGAATGATTTTGATAGTGAAAAGTTTACATTTACCACAATATCCATAATCTCATCAAAACACCCGAGCCAATAAAAAAACCATTCAGTTTTCAGTACTGCTTTTAGAAATCTTCAACAGTTTTCACGACTTTGAAAAACACGATCTTTCTTCATATATAAAAAAAGTTATCATGTTTTTACATAGACAGCTTGGGCTGCCTGTGCGGGCACTAGAGTGCGTAAACAACCGACTTTCATTAAAATCTTGAGGTTAGCAAAGCCTAAAATCTGAGAAAAGATTACTCCAAACTAAAGGTTGCATTCAATTGTCGATAAAAATTTAGTTCCTTTTAAATATGAAATAATTTGGACCCTCAAAACAAAGAATAAAATTAGGGACAAATGACAGTCTTTAAAAAAATATTATCTAAAACTTCGGAGGTATTATACGGAAAATTCATTGAAAACGACCTTTGCGACTTACCCTCTGACGCATATACAACTGCTAGCATTTAAATTTATTTACAAATTTTCTTGCCTGGAGGCAGCTGTTGAACATTTAAAGCGTAACTAAATATTTCAGAATTCGACTTCAAGCTTGCTTTATAATTTCTTGCTAAGTACGATATGATGGTGTGTGTATTCGGAAGTAAACTGATTAATGCAAAAACAATTAAATACGATTGGCCATATATGGCGTGTTTCCCCATATTTGGATAAATCGAGCTAACAGCGGAGTGAGTGAGTAAGTGAGTGAGTGAGTGAGTGACAAATTCGACCCCTCACACTTTGTCATCCACTACACATGCGTGCAATCGGATGACATTAAAAAAGTAGTTACAATAAACGAAAACAAAAAGCTGCATCTCCATACCATTCGGTGTCTTCAACATTGGCTAACTCTTGCCTTCCAAATTTATTCCGTCAAGCAACAGGACAAATGCCTTGTCAGAGAAAAAATGCTCTGGTCAATTATATCATGGGTAAAAAGTTCTCAGAGACCCTGAGGAATGATTTATGCAGATACATTTAGTCTATTGTTCTGTTATTCTCCGAAGGTGTCGGTGTGCTACGAACATTTCTTGAACGTGCCTTTTGAAACGCTATGTGAGAAACAAAATTGTTTACAAGGTCTTAAAATGTGTTCCCATAAATCAGAAACTTAAACCAGAAATGATATTAAAAGAAAATAAAAAACCTAATATAAAGCACAAGAAACACAGTTTATAAAATATGAAAGGTCTAATCATGATCTAACCCAAACTAACTACGCTTGTGCTTTCTGAGCACTTGTGATCAAGTTTAAGGTCAAAGCCACCACTTCCCCAAATTCAAACTTTGAACGAGTCCTATATGACTAAGTACAATGCATAAAAACTTGGCTTGCAAGGCAAGTCGGAAATGAATACTAACATTTTGCTATACGTGACGAGTGATCACGCCTTGAGTTCGCTCTGTCATCTTAGTTTTATTTTTTTTCCCTTCTACTTCAAAAAGTAACCCAATTTCAAGACAAATTTGACAAAATGTCAAAAGATAACCTTCAAAAGCTGAGAAAAAAATGATCTGAAGTTTCAAGTAAGTGAGCTTAGTCAAGAAATGATAGAACTGAAGAACATGATGGCGTCTCTTCCTCTCAGGCATCCTTGACTGAAGATACAGACATTAGTAAAAATATTGACTTTATAAGTAAAATATTGAAGACATGAAATCTTCACAGCGATTAATGGCAAAAAACTGAAAAGATCATCTACCAAAACTAAAAGAAATTGGCCAGAAAGTATACGCAATCGACGAAGCAATCGAAGATTTGTACATATATAGTTATCAGTATAACGTAAAATCTTTTGGTATACCTCAACGATGCCCTCGAGAGTCTGCCACAGAATTTGCAGATATATGTCTGAATCTCTTCAATAAAATGGGAGCGACATCGATTTCACTATTCGATATAGACATTGCTCACCGAATTCCAAATCGTCGACCATCTTCATTCCCGTCAGCAATCATTTGCAATTTTACAAAAAGACTCGCGAAAGAACAGGTCATGAACCGCAAGAAAGAGGCAGCAAGAGTCAATGTTTTTGATATAACTGGAGCTCCGTCACCGATAAGCACCCGAATAAAAATTCTAGATCATCTCACCCCAAGTTCACAAGAAATTGTCAAAAAAGCGAAAGAATTCTAGAAAAACAACGAATATAAATACTGCTGGACAAAGAACTCAGTTATTTATCTTAAGAAAGATGATAAATCCGCTACCGTCAGAGTCACTGGAACCGATGTTCTGGATAATCCGTATCAAAATCAACAACTGAAGATATGTCAATTTAATTTATTTTAGGCAATGAAACAAGACAAACGTACTTTGAATGAAACAAAACTGTTCCTTAAGGAACTTTCCTATTTTAATGAGAATATTTTATTAAGTCATGGTCAATTCAATAATTTGAAGTTACCCAGTAATCTTCCTACTAAAAGCTACCTAAATAAACTACATAGCTTAAATGATCTAAATTTATTTACAACAAATTTTTCTCCTAAACCTGAAATCAACCCTGACTCTCAAATACAGCTGAACAACATTAAATCAAACTACTATTCACCGCATAATTTTCAAAAGTTGAAAAAGAATTTAACCAGTAGTACTTCTGAAACAAATTTTTAGAGAAATTACAAATTCATTTGTTAAACGAACTTACATTTGAATTTGATGTTATTGGAATTTCTGAAACCAAAATAACTAATTCTAGTTTACCTCTTAAAACTAGTTTGATTATTCCGGGTTATAACTTTGAATACGTCCCGACACCTCTACCTTCTGGAGGTGTCGGTGTGTATATCAACTCAATTCTTAATTATTCTGTACTAGAAGAGACTTCTAATTCTGATTATCAGGCTCTCTGGATTGAGATTCAATTTTCTGATCAAAAAAATATTATCTGTGGTGCTGTTTACAGGCATTGTAAACTTCTTCAATTATAATGAAAACACATTGATGCTACAATAAGAAAGAAAAATCAGTTTTCTTAATTGGAGATTTCAATAATTTTTTTTATCGTTCTATTGAAATTATAAACTTATCTCTCTAAAACTATAATTAATAATTTTGTTAAGGACCTCTCCAAGTCCGAATTTACTGAATATACACCGATTCCGAACATGGCTGATTGACGCGCGGAGACTGGTTCGAATTTTGAAAACGAGGCTAGTCAGTCGTCTGTCAAAGAATGCTTGGCTTTTCCCTTGGGATTTTTATTTTAGTGTAAACCAAAAATGTCGCTTACTGAAGACGACATACCTGGAGCCTCACTTTGTGGAAGAAATCCATTTTCCCTTAAAGCCGAAGAGCTTAGATTCTGGCTGAAATGTCGCGGGGACTCACTTAAAGGCCTTAAAACGAAGGCAC
>JAOTRI020138540.1:0-10895 GCA_028564885.2 Zoanthus sanctaehelenae
CATGTAATTAATTTTGGTCGACCAAAAGTCCAATTTCGTTCGACGCATGCTAAGATCGACGTTTAACCCGGGCCTAACATCACCAAAACTTTTGATTGTGGGTCTGAGGAGCAACTATGTATATAAAAATAAAAGACGGTTCAGCGTATCCCTTGAGTGAGTAAAAACACAACCTAGTATTTACGCTTGAGTTAAAAAGGGACATTAATATTATTTCTCTTTTGTTAGAATACAAAATGACGCATTAAAAATAACAAATAACTAGCCTCGAGCACTCGCATTAATGACACCACTTTGCGGTACAATGGAATTTAGCCATTGGCTTAAAAATAAAAGACAGCACGAAAAATACTTCGAGATACGTTAACTTTAAAAAAAGTTCTCTTAACGTAGAACACTAATAGAGGGTAAGAAATGAAAATTGATAATATGTCATTTAAAAAGAAAACAGATAATAAGTTTTGGTTAACAATTAAAGAGAACGATAAACTGAATACGCGACCAGAATACAGTCTAACAAACAAAACCTCACAGCCACAGCAAGGTACAATTTTGCCGTTAAGGTATCGTGGAAACAACATCGTTATTGAAATTCGGTTTATTTTGAAAACTTCTAACACTAGAGCTAAACCTTACAGAAAATGAGAAAATGTTTTTTTCTGTTTATGTGCTGAAAAAAATAATTTAAAACAAATGCCGAATCACATAGCCATTGGGAGCGGGGAACATTGAAATTCGAAGAATCTAGAAACAAAACATCTGCCAAGCAGCACAGAACTTGCTTGAAACCACGTCAGCATAAAAACATACCTGGGGGAGATTTTTCAAACCATCCTTCACAGCCATCTTTAACAAGTTCATCTGTCACGTTATTTCTTTGCTCCCAACACTGTCGTAATAGGCCTTGAAAGTTTGTAAGATTCGTGCCGTGAGCGGGATTCGGAATTACCCATTGAATCCAATAAGTTGTTGCCATTGAAATAATCAACATTAACATCGAAGAGAAAGCACAAACGAGGGTGACAATAATCTTGATCATGACTACCTTTTCAAGCAACAGAATTTACTTGATATAAAGTCCCACCAAACTCAAATTGACTTCGAAAACTGACGCCAAGCGAAGGCGAGGAATGTTTGCAAGCGAAAAGCCTGGTACGAATCAAAAGACATACTTACTGGGGAGGAGCGTGAAAAACTTTCGTTACCTAAGGCTATTATTTACGCTAACATTCAACTATAACGACTCTATAGTGTTTGTCTTCTTCCGGTTCATTCCGGACTTTGTGTAGGTAGGTAGGTAGGTTGACTTTATTTGGGTTACACGAAATAGCGTACAACACTAATAAACTTGTGGCCCATGGTCTGCCATGTTCTGGCAGGTCTCAGACGCGTTTCTCACGGCAACAACAGTGACTGTGACAGCGAAAGCTAGCAATGAGACTTACACGATAAAGACAATGCCAATGACAATCGCAACGACTAAATGACAATATTGAAATGGCATTGGTATTGGCAATGACAATGACACATGTATGAAGACAATGACAACCTTTAGAATTCAAAAAGCAAGTATCTTAATTTACTTTGAACTTACATATTTTGAGAATAAAATAAATGCTAAATAAAACGACGAAAGCGCATAATGCTAGATATTTGTTGGTTGCGAAAATTATTAAAAGCCTCTCAAATACCAGATAGTGAATGTGTAACATTTATGCATGTTCATTCGAAAACCAGGTTATGCCGAATTACTATTCTCTTTTCATATGGCAAACCAAAAACAAAATGAATGTTTGCTGGGAAAAAAATTGCTAAAATTAGGAGAATTAACAAGAATTGAGAGGGAGGTTTCCTGGATATAAAAAGGGGTGGACAGGTTTCTGGAATCCTCCTTGGTTAAGCGGGGTCCCGGGTATTTTTTTCCCCGCGCTCGATAATCTCGAATAGTTCACTTATCACATTTACTCCCATGGTAAAAATTCCCTATCTTTTACTTTCATTTAGAGAAAACTAACTAGCGGTTAACAAGTTTGAGCTGCCATCGGTGTTTCTAAAGAAACAATTTAGTAATAAATATGTAAATTATACACCAAATTAATAAAAGTAAGAATACTTACTGAAGTTTCGGACGTTAGTCCTTCGTCGGAAAAAAAGAAAGAGGAAGCAAATATGCGGTGGGTTTATATAGGCAGAGAGAAGAGAAACTAGCCAATAGAAACACGGTAGCCATGTACGTAAACTAAAAAACAACAAACGATGATAAAAAAAATGCCTAAATTTAAAAAAAGTGAAACGTTCGAGTTCATTCATCCATTGGGGTGAAGTGTACCCAATTGGTGAATAAGTCGCATCTCTTTGGTTTTACGGCCATCTTTGTCGCCGCTAACCGAAGATAAGCCAAAAACAATAAAATCCGAAAGAGTGGTTAAACGAATTAAAGTGCCGGAAAACTGGTTTAGTTACATCGTTGTTGCGAACATCATAAAAGATTCTAGCGAGAACATTTGATGCAGTAAACATATCATTAGAAGTAATACAATCAAAATGATCAGTTATATTAAGTGATGATTTGGGACCTGTGATGTGAGTGTGAGAGACATTTTAGGGACAATTGCAAGCAGAACAAATAGGACGAGAACAACGAAACGTGCCAGGTTCTTTGACAGAGTGAAATACGCCTTTAACTAAAAAAGAGCGAAGGCTTCGATCACACTTGAAAGAGAAAAGAGGGCGTTCATTAAAAAATTAGAAGTATTAGAATCGGATTTTAGCAAGGAAAAATTACTGTTACAAATAGGCTTAATATGATTGTTAAAAGGATGATAAGTATCTTCATCTAGGTAAAGGGAATGCGATTATTAGAAGTACGAGCATTAGGAGCGAGAGCGGTAGCGCGATCAATTGTAGAGACTTGGAAGATGTGATTGATGATATATAAGTTACGAAAAAAAAGCGCATCTCAGAGCATTTGTTAGAAAAATCAACATCATCACTACATAAACGGCCAAGAAGAATAAGCTGCAAAAAATGGAATTGCGTTCAAAGTATGCCTAAAAGTATGAGGAATTAAGAATAAAGTAAATATTATTGAGAAACATGATCAGTAGGTTTATCGTGGACACTGGTGCTAAGATGATCGTCAGTGATACTGATTGAGATGTCCAGAAAAGCGACAGACTAAGGCAGGGTGAAAAGAATTAACGTAAGAAATGAATGAATTAACTCAACACGAGAACAAGCAGTAATGCCAACACAGTCGACTTCGTCAATATATAGCGGCCAAAAAATCCAGGTTTCGGTCCGTCAGAAATAAAAGACTTAACTGTAGCCTTAACTAAATTTTGATTGTAAATAGTAAGATCTTTATCAACTTCACAATAGAAATTAGTATCGGAGTAGAGTTGGTGGAAAGCCTCCTGCTTGTATAAGTTGGAACGCCAAACAACAGCTGCACCAGCTTAGTCGACGGGCTTGATATCATTGTCGGTACAATTACGCAAGTTACGAAGAGCAGTTCATTCTTCCTTAGAAAGATTATAATAGCTGAGTTTACAATCAAACTTAAGATTAGAGATAATTTTTTTCTCGGGCTTTCTCTTTTTTTTACTGCGACAAAGAACTAAAATCCGTTCTCGAAACGTCAGTAAGTATCCTTTTTTTTATGCGCTGTAATAGTTCAGTACATGTTTATTACTAAATTGATACTTTCATTTACTTTTTTACAAAGATATATTTGGTAATTAAGTAATTAAAAAGGTTTGCTGCAGCACACAAAGAAGATCTTTTACCTGATTTTCAGGTTGTTGAAATACAGACGGGCAAAATAATTATATTTTTGAAGAAACAAGACTAAACACAACGAAGATAAATATTGACGTTACAAGACCGAGTGATCTTGATTTGTAGGTTTCCCCTTGAAAAAAAAAACGGACAAAGTAGTTTTTGAATACTCTCGGATCTTTTTTAAAAGAAATAAAACTTTTTTGTAGGCCTTGGTCGAAATCATTTAGTTGTAATTGTGCCACTTTCCAGCCTATATAAAACATTGTAAAATTCTCTTCATAAAAACGTTTTCGGAGATACTCTCCTTCCTCAGTTATATAGGCTGGAAAGTGGCACAATTACAACTAAATGATTGCGCCAAGCAACTCTTCTTTTTTAAAGGACGTCTTGTTGTACGCCGTTTTGATTGTTGTAACATTGCATGCATGGATAAGCACGCCGCACAATCACAACAAATGTTGCGTGATTTGGTTGCACCGTGTGTCCACCTCCAGAACATTAATAAATTGTTGTGCGCAATGTTGCATGAAATGCTGCATCGTCTGTCCGCGCCTTTAAAAGTTTTCAACTGGAAACATTTTCAATTTTTTCAACTTCAGCTTCATCTTGTTCTTAAATTGTTCTTAATTTTCGGCTTATCTGAGCCTCATTGTTTTTACAAAGTGTTCTTATGAAAAGCGCGTACTTTGCTTATTAGAAACGATCATAAGCTTTAAACGTCCCTTTATATGAAATTCGTTTAGAATCTTGAACATTTATACAATGTATGAAAGAGTATTAAGCTCAAGATTAGTATAGGAAATACCACCGTTCGAAAAAAATTATTTAAAAATACGAAGCACGAGTGGTATTACCTCACTTTCATTAAATATTTCTCATTAATTCTTCTCGAGAAATGGTGGCATTTCCTTTTAATATCATATCTACATAAAATTATTGATTCTTCACAATTGAAATCACAACAAAATCCTCCATGACTACAACAAAAGTCAAGTCTTGTAGAAAATAAAGAATAAAGGGATGATTTTTACCTTCAGGACTTGAAATAAACAACTCGCTTCTCGCAACTTCTTTTAATACCTGAACGGCATCCAACATTAAGTGTCGGTGTTCAGTTATGCATTTGTCAACCACTTTTCCTACAGAGTTTTGGAAATTGTAATATAATTAGAGTACTATCCTTTTGTACTTGCAATAACTAAACTTTGGGCACACAGTAGCAAGAATCTTTTCCTAAACTGACAAGCGCTGTACCAAAACAAAAAAAAAAAATTGAAAAGACAAGTACAAATACATTATGTAGCACTTCAAATCAGTTCCAAAGGTTTTTCTAATATTCTTCAAATCAAAGGTTTGAAGTCAGGTTATGATCAAAACTTCTATTTCAACTGATAAAATAAACCAAAGATGCAATCCATATCTCAGTAGCATGAAAATCCTTTCTTGGACAGAACAATATCGCCAACATTCTTTTCATTTGAAACAATCAAATTTAAGTGCTGTTAAGTTATTAAAAACGCACAAACTGACAAAATACAAGCTTGCATTAACGCTGCATGCTTTCATTTTACACCTCACGAAGAAATCGGATTTAGTTGCCTAAAGCTATAGTATATATAGAGTATTTTTCAAAAATATTTTATCAGTGTATGTTTTTAAGAACTCTATATTATGAATCCTGATAAAAATAATTCTGTATATTTCAGAAAGTACCGATTGCCCGTATGGAGAACAGATAGAAATAATAAACTCGATATTATATGAGGGTTCATTCTGTTCCAATCAAGATCTAGTGGAAGCAGCCACACGGCCAATACCTAGGTGGAGTCAGTGGTAGCGAGCACGGTGTGATATGTTGAGGATCAATCAAACATTAAAACTAAACATGTTTTTTATTTTAAAAGAAGTAAAAGCCAATTTGACATTGAGATCAGTTTTACAAAAACGTTTGAGCAATTGACAGTTTTTATTCCCAATTAAGGGAAGTTAGTTTTTGTTAATTTTTCCAAACATATCTTCTCAAAGCGAGTGTTTTGATGAAGACCTTGTTACGCGACGGCTGCTTAGGATCAAGAGAGGTGTAAGTGAAACACTTGACTTTGTCTTCACGACTTGCACGCTGTCGCCGCAACAGTTACTTGACATTGTTTTAATTGTTAAACTGCACTAATCGCAAGTAGTTTTGTTGGCTGGAAAAATTTTATTAAGAAGTGTAAAATGTCAATTGTAAAAATAAACTTCTATCTTCAATAGACGCCTCGTATCTAAAAAGCGCCCACTATAAAAACACCTAAAATTAAATAAACACCCGGGGCGTTAATAGATCAATTACGGTATTGCATATAGCCTACTATTGCGCTTGAAAGAGTAACGAAACCCATAATATAATAACTGAGGCTCACTACATTTTAGTTTGTAAATTATTAAGATGAAAATAATTTTACCTAAGATCCTAATGTTTTCGTCTTTAAGAACCAATTCCTTCTGCAACAAAACAGTTTCCAGTTCTTGAAACTGTTCAAAATCTTGTTTTTTCAATATACTATCCTTCTGAAGTTCGTCTTTAATGCGTAAGAGAATAGATGCCAGCTAGAAAAGAAATTTTGAGTATAATTATTATAGTTAGTTACGGTAGCTTTTTAGGCCACAAAACTACGAAAGATTTTCAAACATTGGTTTTAAATTTATACTTAGGTTTCTAAGTTGTTAATGTTATCTCAACTTTTCTTACAAAATATACATAATATTCACATATTTTTAGTATTTCTATTTACTCAAGTTCTTAGATTTTCAGTAAGTTCTAAAGTAGCTTGGTTGGTTCACGAAGTACATATGTAAGTCGCATCATACTTTTGGCAAAACATTTTTTTTATCACTTTTTATTGAAACAGAATGATGCGCACTTTCTATTTTCTGGTTGTTCTATATATTGTATTTTAAATACTTTTACATCACAAAATTACCAAAAAATAGAGTTACAGACAAAAAAAGAGCTAAAAAAATAGATAATTTGCTGCCCAATGCCAACTTGTTGGCTACCAATGCCCCACCGTTTTTCAAATTCTTATCCCGGTTTCATCTACTGTATGAGGGGCATATTAAATACTATTAATCGTCATGTACAATAGGTTTAAAGTTGGAAAATAACCAGAGTACCATGCTGATTCCATGATTTCATAGTTTTAATTTAAATTTAATCTCATTTTTCTTAAAAAATGTTTTTAATCTTAGACTACTAACAATATACGTACTGTACCATGTCGGCATAAACTTACAATTTTCTCATGGAATGAAGCTGCTTCAAGGATGTTAGGTCTTACTGTAAAATATTGTTAATCTACAATGATCATATACTGTACCATGTCGGCATAAACTTACAGTTTTCTCATGGAATGAAGATGCTTCAAAGTTGTTAGGTCTTGCTGTAAAATACTGTTAATCTACAATGATCATATACTGTACCAAGTCGGCTTAAACTTACATTTTTCTCATGGAATGAAGCTGCTTCAAAGTAGTTAGGTCTTGCTGTAAAATATTGTAAATCTACAATGATCATAAACTGTACCAAGTTGACTTAAACTTACAATTTTTTCATGGAATGAAGCTGCTTCAAGGATGTTAGGTCTTGCTGTAAAATATTGTTAAATAAATCTTCAACGATCATATACTGTACCAAGTCGGCTTAAACTTACATTTTTCTCATGGAATGAAGCTGCTTCAAGGTTGTTAGGTCTTGCTGTATTATGCTGCTCACCCTTCCGTTTGCTGGCTGTTCCCTGACGTTGAACTCTTGGTTCGAAAATCCCCTCTGGTCCACAGGCAACAGAATGATCTATGCTGTTGGATGGCTCTGTTAAACTGGCTCCTCCTGCGGGCCTCACAGACATGGAATCTACCAGTGGCTTTATCATGGAGCCAAAAGCTGTATTCATTACATCATTAGGTAGATCTTGAATGTGTCTTGGAATTTTTCTCCCAGTTAAAAACTGAGCTATTTCATTACTGAACGTGTTGCAGTTGTGCTCAAACAAGTGATACATCTCAGGCCTAGAATATTTAATAAATAAACTAATTCATTCATGTTACAAACAAAATCAATTTCACTGTTGCATTTTAGATGTAACCTATTCAACTGAGATGCTACAAGGAAGATATATATTAGAAATCTGATTATTAAAAGCTTTGAACTGTTGCAATAGGATCAGATAGAACAACAACAACACAATGTTTGGAGCCGGAAGAGTGTAACATGCTTTATTATGGTGTATAGGGGCAACGTGTATGCTCTGCTGTGCTGTGTGGATGATACAAGATGTAGGTGAGAGAGGAAAAAATATAGACTGAAAGAAACATGCAAGTTCCTTTCTAATGTGCATCTGTTGCTGAATATTGTGGAAGCTACTGATAGAAGCTTTGCTATCCAGGAAGATGGAGTACAATTTCTGGAGCTGAGGATTTACTTATACACAACCATGGGTTTAAATAAAAAGGATGCCATATTATTTGCTCAAGATTGTGAGTGGGAGTTGGAGAGATTGCTGCCAAGAAAGCAAGAGCAGTAAATCGAGCCACCTCATTGATTAAATGGATTGATTAAATAACTGGTTGATTTATTGATTTCTGCAGTGCTTGAAGAATTCCATGATAGGCAAGGGAAGCATCTTGATTTACATTTCATTAAAAGCTATAGTTGAGGATGGTTGTATTTTCAGAGATCAAGAGTGGAACAGAAGAGCACAAGGTAGCTGGCTCAAGTTAACTCCTTTACAAGGCGTCATTGACAAGTAATTCACAATATTTCAGTAGGCAAGAGCAGTCTGATTAAAACTGAAGTAAAACTAAAAAATCAAAGGAATACTAGTACCTAAATCTCTCTTTTCCAAGGCTACCTAAATACTCTTCAAATAGCTCTCTGGTTATCTGTGTCTCTCCAAGATCAATAATCTCATCCGGTTCACCAAGAATTGTTCCACCCTGCAGTTAAAGTTAGCCTGTCATTAGTAACTAAAAGGGAACATTTACTATAATTGAAGATGGTAAAGTAGATGAAAAAAAAAGTTTTAAAAACTATATAAAAACCCTGGACGTTGCACTACAAATTAACAAAAACTTTGGGTTCAAAGCTAAGTTTTTTCTCCACTGATAATCAAGACAAAGATTTTGGTAGCCCCAGCAAAAAATCACTCAGTTCAACATTTAAGCAACATGTCCAAAAAAAAATAGAAACTTAAGGCAACAATTAAAGGGTGGAAAAGGTCAAAAACACTATTATATCTTAGCATGCATTGTAGGTTTTGATCAATTTTAAAAATAAAGTTCTTTTAAAGTTCTTTTTCTTTTCTTATTTTAAATTATCTAAGTTTCAATGAATTCCATAATATTGCACTAGCAAATCGCACATTGAATTTACCATAATTGGTCTTAACATTTGGAAGACTATAATTTTCTTTACTGGAGAATCCTGTGTTATATTTTATTTTTTGTGTTTAGTACTTGCATGTGTAGAGAATGTATTGAAAACGTCAGGGAGATTGCCATGATGATAATCATAGTACATAAAATTAGCTGTTTGGAATTTTACAAGGTCATTAGTTTTTACAATATTTAGTTCATAAAATAAATGATTTGAATGTTCTCTGAATTGACTAAATGTCATCAAACGAATGACTTTCTTTAGGAGATTGAGAAGGGGTTGCAATGTGGCATGTCGTAAGTGTTACCCCAAGCTACTAGGCCATATGTTAAGTAAGGATTATCAGGGAATAATAAAGATTTAACAGAATACGTTTTGTAACAGTATGGTGCAGTTAGAGATCACACCAACTCCACGTGTTATTTTGCTCTCAATTAGAGAGACATGGGATTTCCAGTTGAGATTTTCATCGATTAACACACCTAAATATTTAGTTGCACTTTCTTGTTTTAGTAGACAGTTATTCAATGACAAATTTAATGATTTAATATACTTGGGTCAACTTACATATGGTAACAGAAACTGTATTAATTTTTGGAAAATGTTTTTTAAGATGTCATTCAAAAACATTATTTTGTTAAGACCACAGTCAATAGTTAAATAAATTATACAATCAAAACTCTTTATAATAAGGATTCTAATAGTCCAGCAGCATAAAAAAGTGGAAAATAGTAGTTGGAAAAAATTCCATTCTACTAGTATAGATAATCTCTGACAAACTTTTCAGCTCCCGTTGGGGAAAATTTTGGCTTATTGGATTCGAAATTGACTTATTTATAAAAATTTATAAACAAAACTACGAGATATTTTGGGATATTAAGAGGATTTGTCGAGATATTTTGAGAAATATTAGGAAAACTTAGACTTTTTTTTTGAAAATTTCCAGAAAAACATTTAGGCAGTTTTACGTAATATTTGTGTCAAGGCCTACGTTCTTTTACGAGCAGATGTGGTTAGCACAATTGGCAAGATCTCTGCTTTCCAACCACAAGGTCCCCAGTTCGATTTCAGCACGTTGCCGAGATTCGAATATTTGTGTGAACATCTTTTCCGCCTGAGCCAACTCAACTTTTCATCCTTCCGGGGTAGGTAAATGAGTACCAGTGTCTACTGGGAGCTAACCTGTGATGGATTAGTGTCCCATCCAGGGTGAGTCAAAGACTATCATCTGCTTAATGCTTCAGAAACCGGAGATAATGCACCTATCAATATTAAGTCAGAGGGGGAGGGGAAAGGGTGAGCATACATGGGGCATTTGATCATGTTCGCTGGCCCCGGGTCAAGATATTTGATTCGTGGTTTCTTGTGGTCGAGCCATTTAATTTGAACTGCTTATGGCCCTGGGTTGAGAAATCTGACATAAATTTTCCCGTGGTACATACCTACTTTTACATATTGTTGCTGGTAAATAGAAATGGTTGGTGTAGTTTTGGGCCCTTCATATGGGAAATTTGCACATGAGACCTTCTGGGAGAAGGGGCTAATAAAACACTTTTGACCAAATTCATGTGCTCCTGGGTGGGAAATTTGATGAAAAATTTTAATTAAAGTTCAAATGCCCTGGGCACATACGCCCAGATTCACCCCACCCCCACCCCCCTCTGGCTTAACATTGATAGGTACTAGGTGCATAAGCGCT
>JAOTRI020138551.1:0-10894 GCA_028564885.2 Zoanthus sanctaehelenae
TAATAATGAGCTCAAATACTCATCCGAAACTTCAGCAAAACACGATTCAGCCGCCATTGTTCGGCATTTTTCGCTACAAGTAGGCTATAACAAATAGCCTACTAGTAGCTCAACCAATTAGAACGCAGCATTGATAATAGCCTACTAGTTGGATTTTAATAAAATGGATTTGCCTCTCGATCGCCTTGTTCGGCCAAATATTCTTCGCTTGGAGCCTTTTTGCAGTGCTCGAAATGAATGCAATACCGGAGGTAAGCCTTAAGTTTTTAAAGTATAAAGGGGCGGTTAGACCATTGACAGAACGGTTCGCCATTTTTTCTCCACCAGATGAGATATTTTTTGTCGGCTCCAGGATTTTTAATTTATTCCACCCAAAGTCAAAGGTTCCAGTTGCCTTTTTGTTTTGCACAATTTTTTTTTAGCCTTAAAGCTGTTCTCAAATTATGTTTGTTATTCGACTTTCGTTACCTTCCCTTCAAATATCTATTAGTTCGAATTTTTAACAAATTTATTATTCCAAGAGCGCGCGTTGGATATGAGATGGTAATTAAATAGCGAACGTGGAGCGTAGCGTCGAGTTGGCTATAATCATCTCACATCCAACAAGCGCGAATGGAATAATTGTTTTATTAAATTCCATGAGTTTTCCAAACTTTTCGATACTTGAAAATAGATAAAACTTTTAATAAATTGAGAAACAAGATTTTTTTTTGTTAGTTTCCATATATGGTCATCTGGTATATGAGCTAATAACCGAGATTAAGTGAACCAATCAGAACGCTAGAAACACAATATTCGAGATTAAAAATTTAATAAATTAATATATGGCAGTGTCTATTCGTACGGTAACTGTACGCGGACTTGTTTTGTCTATTTGTACTGAAGTTCGAATATCTCGATATTTCATTGCAATCATTTAAGATATCAATTTAAAACTGTTATAACTTTTTTGAAAGTAGATAGTAATTCGAGAAAGCATCAAAGCTCGTGATTTTACCGTATAGATTAAGACGAGAACAGAGTACATCAAAACAAAACTCAACACTTAGAAAAAATTTCGCATTGTTTTCGACTCTGTAATTGGAGCAGAAATTTTTTTCGAACATTTAGGAACCTAGTGAGGTTGCGATTACATATAATATCAGGCAAAGGTTAGTTTTCAGGCCGCGCAACCGGCCCGTCTCATATAATCAGGGCCTAAAAGTATTCAGGAAAAGTATGACGGCACAGAAACATGCCCATATTTCTTTATGGAAATGATTCGATTAGAAAAACTAAAAAAATAACAAATCTAGCTGTAATTAGAGGACATAATGTCATTAGACTGGTGACCTTCACTGGTCATCAGCGAGTCGGCGAAATTTCGTTTTGATGGCTACTGCAGGCTGGTTTGTTTTGGGGCGTTTTTTAATAATTTCTTGTTCCACGTGATAGGCATTCTGTTAGATGCAAATGAAAATCCCTTTGGTCCTTGCGTTGAAACAGAAGAAGAGTACAACCGCTATCCTGACCCTAAACTCTCTGAATTATTGAAACAAAAAATTGCTGAATTCAGGTGTGTAAAAAAAGAACAAGTTTTTCTTGGTTCTGGGTGCGATGGAGCCATTGATACTGCGATCAGAGTGTTCTGCACACCTGGTGAGGACAGCATTTTGATTACCCCTCCGACATATAGCATGTTTCAGGTATAAATTAAACATTGATTAATATTTAGTATATTATGCACCTATGACTGTGAAACTGCTGGGCGGTGGCTGTCAAAGGTGGTTCCAATGCCCAATCCCAGGGAAATGAAGCTTGGTCAAAAGAGTGCACATTCAGCACCACTTTCTAGAAAAAGGCATAGGTCTAGATCTGTCAAAAAAGAATTAAACATCAAAAGGTTGTGAATTAAGGCTATAAAGAAACAACTTCAAAATGCACTGTCTGTTTAACATCTGTCTAAATTTACTACCAGAATTTATTTCTTTTTGACAGATAGTCTTTAAAATACACAATAAAGACTAAATAAATATACATTTTGCTTACCTTATGTAAATTGTGTTATTTCTTTTCATCTTGATGGGTTTTGAGACAGTTTTTGTCATGCATTCTTCATTTGGTTCATGTTACTGCATAGTAATCATAATATTAATAACACAAGCCGCATGAAGAATGCATGACAGAAACCAAGATATAGAATGACTGTTGGAAATTCAGTACAAATGATCTAATCTTTTTAAGCTGTTTGATTTGGCCGCCTGTGAGTCTACCAAATGTTGAGGGCAAAAGTTCAGACCCTCAGGATTCAACAAATAATCAAAAGTCCCATCCACAAGCAGACTTTTTATGTCAGAACCCCACCTATCCCCAGCCTCCCCCCCCCAGTGGCTTAACATTGATAGGTGCATAAATACACTCCAATCCAGTACATTTACATTTTTAGTATTTTGCAAGACAGCAGGTTTGTCCAGTTGTTGAGACACCAACTTGTAAACCAGTCTCAAAATAGTGGTGCTACCTTTACTCTAATACTTGCAAATGGTTTGACCATTAGTTGTTTTCATTTAGAATTTGTATTAATATAAAAAATTACAAGCATAGAGTAGTTTTTCCATAATGTCTATTATTAGTATAATATCTTTTTGGGTGGACGTGGTTGGTGCAATTGGTAAGATCTCTGCCTTCCAACCACAAGGTCCCCAGTTTGATTCCGGCACTTTGCCACGATTTGAATATTTGTGTGGCCTTTTTTTCTGCCTAAGCCAACTCAGCTTTCCATCCTTCCTGGGTAGGTCAATGAGTACCAGCATCTGCTGGGGGCTAACCTGCGATGGATTAGTGTCCTGTCCAGGGGGAGTCAAAGGCTTTCATTCGTTTAACACTACAGAAACCGAAGATAAGCTAGGTGCTGGCTCCATGGGCCACTTGGCTCGAAAGGATTTAGCTCGATCTTGTACTATACCAAAAGTGATTTTATTGATAATGATTGTAGTATTTTCCTAATGGTGGCAATTTAAATGATGGTGATGCTTGTGAGGAGCTTTCTCATATATTAGCTATACAGGTATCAGTGCTGCTGTTCAGGGTATGATACACAGACCATCTGGTCTAGAACTGCAGGGTGTATAAATCACAGACATTTCTGTCCTGAACAGGGTATGAATTAGTTTTGCAATGTGTATGAACTGTTTAGTAACACAGGATGCAACAAACAGGAATGATTGGTTTGACATGGTTTTGATATTCATAAATGTTTTCATGATTCACTGACTTGATCTCTGGTGTAGAACCCATTTGCTTAATCAAAACTGTTTTTTTATCTTTTTTTCTGGGACAGGCAGACTACAAGTGAGACAATTCATTGTCCATGGAGTTGCATTTTTATGTAAACTGATTTGAAAAGACTGCAATTTGCAAGTTTAAATTAGGGTATCATAATCAATCCATTTCTAGTTTAGATCAGGGTATCAAAATCAATCCATTTCTACATAGTTTCTCCCCTCTTTCCTGGTAGTGATGAGCACTGAATCATTTTTTTAGAGTCTCCATTTTCCCACTCCTGCAGTTAGAAGTGACATGAGCTCCCACCATAATTGTGTTTTTCCTCTACCATGATTATTTACCCATGATGTTCAACTTCCTCATGATTGTCTTTTATCTTCTACAACCTCGATTACTCAAGGACTTTTTTGGCCTTCCTAGTGACATTCTACTTTGCATCTACAACTCCAAGTTATCCTATTAATTATATTGAATGCTATTCTCATTCCTATTTTTACATGACCAAACCACAATTTTGTTTCCTGGACTTAATCTGTTTTCAAAAATCTCCTTTCAAATCTTTTTTTATTTCTTTGAACAAGATAATTACATGATGGTATTTCTCTGACACAGATATTGGCCAACTCACATGATGTTAATGTCATATCAGTTCCTCTCACTGAAAATTTCCATTTGCAAGTTGAAAAGGTAATTTTAATAAATATTGGCAATAGGTTGCAGGCCTAGGGCTCCCATTTGACTTTGATTTTTGAGATTTATTTTGACTGTAACAGGATTTTTTTGGGGGGTCATTGATCAAAAACTTGGGGTCAAGCAAACACAGGTACAGAAACAGTAACAAAACGTTTTATTTTCAATACATTGGTCAATGTAACAAACAACACATTCATTTCATTGAACAAAAACATGATTGCATGTTTTGAAGGAGAACACTCATCATCAGTGTGATATATGATATATCAAGTTAACAAATCTATTTTAAATGAGTAGGAAACAAAGAAAGTACAAAGAAAATTACTTAAGTTATTATAAACTACAGTGCGACAGTCAGATTTAGTGCATTACCTGTTGCTTTAACACCATTGGTTTGATATCAAATATTTGTTCTTAAAAGTATTTTAGGCATAATTCTGCTCACAGTACAAATGCATGAAGCAGTCTTTGAAAAGTGTTTGCCATGTACTGTATACTGTTGAACTGGTTTCAATCAAGTTCAATTTTCTAATAACAGTATTAATTTATTTGTTTTTCTGAAAGATTTTAGATGCTGTCACACCCAGAACAAAGATTATATTTTTATGTTCCCCTAACAACCCAACTGCTAACAATATGGCTACTGAAGACATCCTGGCAATCTTAAACAGTTCGTATGAAGGTCTTGTTGCAGTTGACGAGGCATATGTGGATTTCAGTGAGACTCCAAGCTTTTGTAACCGTCTGAATGATTATTCACAGTTAATTGTATTTCAGACAATGTCAAAAGCATTTGGACTTGCTGCATTGAGGTAAGTCTGTTTGGATCTTCATTCTAGCTTTTTGGTCCTTTGTTTTTGTAATGGCAGTGTTTACTTACTTCAGTTGCAGTTGCTGAGAACGTAATTTCACTGTCAATTACAGGTGTTGATTTCCTATACCTGTGTACCAATATTTGAATGACTGAAGTTTTTATTGGCTTACATACCATCCTAGTTATAATATAGATAATTTATAGAAACTGCATCTGGACATTTCATATCCAAGACGTTTCGTACATGTACCAAGATGTTTTGTACCCAACCTGCAGACGTTTCATACCTAACCTAACTAAACTTCAACACTAATAAAAGTTAAGTATGTTGTCTACTGTCGAGTTTAGTTCTGAGAAAACTTATATTAGTGTCGAGTTTAGTTCTGCAAAAACTGTAGGTGTTAAGTTTAGTTTCACAAAAATTTTATTAGTGTCGGGTTTAGGTTGTGAAAATTTTTACTTACAAGTGTTGGGTGTAGGTCCGCGAAAACTTTTATTTGTGTTGAGTTTAGTTCTAAATGCAATTCACTGTTGAGCTCAGTTATTAGATTCTAAGTGTACTCTTCATAAAACTCAGTACCTTGGCATATTAAAATAGTTATAAAAAAGAAGTAACTTCTAAGGCAATTTGAACGTGGGAGCAAAACATCTTGACTGAGTACAAAATGTCTGCTGGATGGGTTTGAAATGTCTGCGAGTTGGGTAAAAACATCTTGGTATGAAACATCTTGGGTACAAAATGTCTGGTAACCATAATAACAAGTGTTTGCTGACATATTGTACAGCAGATTATATTATTAGTTTCTCATCACTGATCTATCATGATAGTCATGACCAGCAAACAGAAGGGAGCCCATTCACATATTTTACTGTAAATGTTGAGTAGAGTCTGGACTAAATATTTTTTGGAGTCCTGTATTTTTGCCAAATGGTATTTTATTGGATGTAAAATTTGGTCAAATGATATTTTTTTGGTTCTGTGAAATGTGGGGACTAATTTTCAAGATTTTTTGTTCATTCGATTATATTATTTAAATTTCTCATTGGCCAAGTACATTCACTATTTAGTGTTTCCCAGCTGGGAATGTTCACATTTTTTGTAGCTTTTCATAAGACAGAGTACCGATTGTCTTTCGTTTGCCAAAAAGATCCATGGTTTTCTTGCTATTGCATGCCCTAAATTAATGAGAAGGTAAGGGGGGTGCAGGGTGAGGTGCGGAGCTTTCAATTGATTGGTGTTTTGTAAAAACTTTTAAGTGAATTTCTTAGCCACTAAAATTAATATCATATCATGATGATAATAATAGTGATAATGATTAACCTTGTGGTAGCATTTAAAATATACTACGCCAATCTTATTCCAACTACTTAAAACAGGTTTTGAAATTTTCACCAGACTTGGCATGGCAATCGCACATCAAGATATTATTGCTCTTTTTGACAAAGTCAAACTTCCAAGCGGCATTAACAGTCTGACATTGAAAATCTGCTGTGAGGCTTTCTCAAACATACAAGTGATGAAGGAGAATGTTCATAAAATTCTTAAAGAGAAGAAAAAGTTAATTGCTGAGCTTAAGAAGTTGTCATTTGTCAAGAAGGTACAGTACTGTTATTACCTGTCTTGCATACGCAGTTAACTCATACCTACTCTGGCTCCTCACATCGTCTAATAAGTACTAGCTTAATATCATCAATATTGCTCAATATCGCTTGATATAGCCCTTTTTGGCCAAAAATTACTTTTATTGCCCTATAAAATAATTGCCCAATATCTTCAACTATCGTGGTGGTGTAAAAACTCAGAAATTTTTCTGTTACTTAATTGCACTTAATACACAACCTTAATGCACAAAATACCGTTTTGCGTCGGTTTTGGATAGGGAAAATCAACGATGTTTGGCCTTGGATTTTTCGATGAAATTTTCATTCCCAACAAACAAAACAGCTTTCACAACAAAATTCAGACCTATTACTGAGATATAGTACAATTTTTTAGAATTTTTTCAGTTTACGGATTGAGCTACAGCTCTCTCTTTGTGCCAATCTTGCCCCAACGTGTTTCCTGCCATTTGCACGACCCAAATGCATTCTGGGATACCCCGAATACCTAGAGCCTCCACGGAGTTCTGCCAAAATATTATGCCTGTAGTGTTCCTCAGTCGTCAAAACTTCCAAAAAATGCATTGGCAGCTCAGTGAATTTGCATTGCCTCTCTTCGAGCTTCAAAGCCAACTTCTTTTGGCGCCTTTGGCTTTGGAAACCCACCGAGTAGAAATAAGCCGTAAAAATCGCTAAAAAGTGTGACGCCTCGCTGGTTTCTTTCAGCAAGTAAGCTCAAATGTTACTTTTAAGCTTCGATTCATGATGCTATCCAGTAGTGAAGAGAGGCAAAAAAGGCTCGAAAATTAGCAAAATCCACTTTTAACGGCAGCTGCAGCAGCGACAAGACACTCCAACAACGCCATCGCCTCACAAACTAAAAATGCAATCCCTAGGTACTACACAACGTGGGATGTTTCCATGGCAATGCCTAATATGGATTAGAGAAAGCTAATAGGCCATTTCCGAGTTCTCTTGTGCCTCTGTTTCAAAGCGAGTCTAAATGCGAAGCCATTCTTATGAAAATGATTTTGATTTGCATGAAAATGAAACTGAATACAGAACTCATTTCCATATGAAAGGTTTCGTACTTAGACTCGTTTTCAAACGGAGGCACAAGAGAACTTGGAAATGGTCTATTGATTGTTTTGATACAAAAAACTCGAAAAACTTCCTGGATGGGAAAGGGTTAAAGCGCTTTTAAAGAGCAACCATGAAAAAGCCTAACAAAAACCATCGCTCGAGAAATTAAAGACGAAAATTCAATGACTTTTCCACTAATTACCTTGGCAATAACCGAAAGAAATGATTGTATCGAGAGCTCGTTATAACGGAAATAATTAAAACACTAAATATTTTAGTATTAATTAAATTAAAAATTATCTTTTTGTCATTTATTTCGAATTTCACTACGCAATTTTTAAATACTCTATGTTAGAAGAGTAAATTTTATGCGATTTTAAAACACCGGAAACATCTTATCACTCAGCGATTTAACTTTGCTCGGTCAGTCGGTGTTTACCTATGCCGCATTTGTAAAATAGTGCATGGTTTTCACTCAAAAAGAACGAAAACTATCTCTTTCGATTAGCAAAGACAGAAAGCGTTTCGCAGAATAAATCCTAGGATAGAATTTGATGCCCATTTCAAGGTTGTGACACAAGTTTGGCCGGACCTATAAGTCTTGATTTCAACAATTAAGCTTTTTTAGTTTCACTCGGCACCGCAAATACACACTCGGCGAATGTTGATGTGCGAATGAAGATTACATAATTTACAGTCGAACGTCATCATATAGTGGCCGAGATGAATGGACTCCATCTAAACGGAACGAAACTGAAAAAGCTAATATGGCATAAACACGCAAGAAAGGTTTTGCGTTATCAGTATCTGGCTAAAAAAAGTAATAAAACCCCGAATATAATTTCTTTATTATAAAAAGGGAGTCGAAAGCCTTATATTTAGCTGTGTTGAGAAAATACTCATTCATTTTGAATCCGAAGAGAAAGACAACTTGCTTATTTTTTCAACTGAAAACAATAACTTTTTACGCAACATTGAAATCACTGTTTTAGAAACAACTAATTTCTCATCTTTGGGTTTCAATTTAAGCACTTAAAAGGTAAATAGACCTTGATCACTATACTATAATTATTAAGCTTGTTTGAGTCAGTTCAATTGCAAAATTGATGCCAGTCCGATTGAAACGGTGGAAATGATAAAAGCAGGTAAAAATGAGCTGAATTAGTAAATTTGGGCTCCGGCTAAATATCAGAAACTGTTATACTGGCTTGCATGGTGAGTTTTCAAAAGCAAAAACAAAAATATCTATTATTTTAAAAAAGTGTTTGTTAGTTTCTATGAAATCAAGTTTGGATGAGAATCAATACACAGTAACACTAATGACAAAGAATAAAATAAATAAAAAGAATAATGACAATAATTCTACGTTAAATTTTCTATTGATTAATCAAAAATGTCCTTTTCACCGCAGGTTTTAGTATGAATGACTCGTATTCAGTAACCATAACAACAGAGCAACCTCCAATCACACCACAATGCCAGTTGCAACCAGTTACGAAAAATACTACAATTGCCCTTACTGTTCTATATATCTTGGTGTGGACAGTGTCTTTAGTCGCTAACACAATGGTAATTCGTAATGCTTTGCATCGAGGAAAACCCAAAAAACCTTTTGAACGCCTTATAATCAACATGGCTACCGCTGACATCATTGATAGCTTGTTCGCAGTTCCGCTCTGGGTAGCTTATATTCATGTGGGACTACAATGGTTGCCGGGAAAGTTTGGGGTGTTTCTTTGCAAGTTGACGTATTTTGCCATCAACACGTCGATAGTAGTAAGCGCTCTCACCTTTTCAGTCATTGCCTTAGATCGCTACTTGGCAATTGTTTCTCAAAAGAAAAGACCGTTGTCGAGCAGAGCTGTCAAATATTCTGTAGCAGGAATCTGGATATTAGTAGCAGCCATCTTCTCAACCGATCTCTACATTACTCAAGTCAAAGTTAGACGTGGTCAGCCAATCTGCTACCAAAATCCTGCACTTCTAGGAGGACTAATGTCCAAGATTAGCACAAACCTCAAATTTCTGCTTGGGTTTGTCATTCCTCTTTTAATTATGACGGCTTTGTACAGTAAAATTATGCGTTTCTTGTACAAAAGGCGAATACCTGGGAATCAAAATGAAAATACATCTCGTCATGTCCAAAGATGCAGAAAGAGGACCGTAAAGAAGCTGGTCACCATAGTGATTGTTTTTGCCGCTTGTTGGTTTCCAGTTCATGTTTTCCATTTTTTGGGTCACTTTAATCGCCCAGTTTTTTTTTGCATATCGCTGGATTGGTTGCTTTGGGTAAACTGGTTAGCACACTGCAATTCTGCCATTAACCCGTGTTTGTTTTTGGTCCTCAGTAGAAAGAAGCGAGTTCATGCTCAAAATAAATCATCTAACCAAAGTCATGGAATAAAATCTTTTCGCATGATGTCACATTTTAGCAGATTTTTTTCATCAAAGCGCTTAAAAGGCAACGATGAAAAAGTCTAACAATTAAAAACGTTATATAATTGATGAGGAAAGTGCAAAAATTTGTAAAGGCAGTTAACTTTTAAACATCTTCGTCTCTCCAGTAATTGAAACTTTAGTTTACCATTGCGATGTAATTGGTTCTCATATTTCCAGCCATATACTCGAGAGCATAGCAGAGTACGTCAGGCACACAAAAAACATCGAGACAGCTAAAGACAGCTCAAATTCGTTCAGAACGCCGCGAATCTACCGAGTCCAACAAGAACAGTTTGCTATGGTGACTGCAAAACCAAAATCTAAGTTAATTCGTCAGGACATGCATCTTAATCCCTGTTGAGTTCCACGAAAAGTTAAAAACTGAACTGGTAATAGAACGGCCGACATTGAAGGTGAGGTAAAGCAACATTCAAATATGATGAATACGAGAAGGGTAAAGAAGATAGTTGAGATGCATGGACCAAACACCCCCAAAGGCAATTTTCAAATGTCAAAACTATCAGCGCCAAGAAGATTGCAAAAACACTTGTTACAATGCAATAACCGCGAGCTCGTTAGACCAAGAATTATGAGAGCGAACGCACTATCCGTCGGTTTTATTGAGAAAGCGACTGCCGGAGATTTACCATCATGCAGCTACTGTGCCAATGCATAAGCGGGCATGGTTGGCGTAGATGCTAAGATCTTTGCCTTCCAACCTCAAGGTCCCCATTTCGATCCCGGTAATTTGTTGAGATTCAAATATTTATGTGATCTTCCTTTCCGCCTAAGCCAACTCAACTTTCCATCCTCCCGGGGTAGGTAAATGAGTATCAACGTCTATTGGGAGCTAACCTGCGATGGATTAGTGCCCCGTCCAGGGGGAGTCAAAGAATCTCATCCGCTTAACACTACAGAAACCGGAGACGAGAGCCGGTTCCATGGGCCACTAGGATTTTTACTTGGTCAACTCCAACAACCAGCTATTTAACAATTATTCCT
>JAOTRI020138561.1:0-21229 GCA_028564885.2 Zoanthus sanctaehelenae
TACTAATAGACCACTAGTAGCGTAGCCAATCAAAATGCTGGATTTGCAATAGTCCACTAGTTGGGTGATACTAATGTATTTTATTCCTGCCACAATAGGACAACTGCCCACGCAACTCAAACCCACTGCAGGAAAACAGTGATACTGATCAGTATGGGGACGTATGCGATAACTGTCCGTTCGTGTCCAATCCCCTGCAGAGCGACATGAATGATGACGACGAAGGTGACATCTGTGATAACGATATTGATGGTGATGGTAAGTGCTTGGATTGTCGAAAGTTTCTCAACTAGTATCCAGAGGACTCTTAGATACAATTCATTCATGTAAAGCGTACTGGACAATACTATTAAACAGTCTAATGATTACCTGTTTGTTTCACCTCATTAAGCATTGAAATAAAGCAACAATTGTAACAGTTATAGTGTTAGTGACAGCATGAGATAAAAAGGCCGTTGTTATCCTTCAATTAATCAATCATTTATTGTAAATGAACGGACATGGTTGGCGCAGTTGGTAAGATCTCTGCTTTCCAGCGACAAGGTCCCCAGTTCGATCCCAGTAGTTTGCCGAGATTCGAATATTTGTGTGACCTTCTTTTCCGCCTAAGCCATCTCAGCTTTCCATCCTTCCGGGGTAAGTAAATGAGTACCAGCGTTTTCTGGGAGCTAACCTGCGATGGATTAGTGTCCCGTCCAGGGGCAGTCAAAGAGTCTAATCCGCTTAACACTACAGAAAACGGAAATAAGCGCCGGCCCCATGGGCCACTAAGCTCGTAAAAGAATTTAGCCTAGTCTAATGATTGAATCATTTTTTTCGAAATACTAAATTGTTTTACAAAGCACGAAAAATGCATTATAGTTAGTTTAAGTACTGGCCTCAAACTTGGTCGGTGCAAGCGAAAGTCAAATGTTCTACCATGAAGCCACGCTAACAAAACACTTTTATATTCAACTACAATCCACAATCTTTTGTTGCCAACATTTAACGAGAAAAATTCCTGTGACACTGACTCACCATACATTTTCACTTCCGTATATGTTGCAGAAAAATTGGTTTAAAAACAATTGAAACTGAAGATTACTGTTTTTGAACCAACTACAAAGCGAGCTTTACTGCAACATGTACGGAAGTAAAAATGTATGACGTATCAGTGTCTAAGGAATCTTTCAGCACTTTTTAATCACTACCCCCTTCCCTCACGAACCTCATAACCCCGCCCTGCTAACCTTGTTGCTTAGGCGCCATTCTACTCTAGGAATACCTATAAATAAGGTGGTGTATTTGCTCTTACATATGCCAGTTAAAGGCTCAACCTCTTAACATTCTCAGGGACTTCAAAGATAGCTATTTGTTAGAACACGTCTCTGTGGTATTAACATGGTATCCGTATATTAACATAGTAAACATAGCATCAATTCAACGTTGTACCAACGGTAAGAATGAACTTTCAGACAAATTTGTCTTTCTGCAGGAATTCCAAATGCCCGAGATAGCTGTCCGAAGTTTGTAAATCCGATCCAAACCGATTCAGACGGCGATGGTGTTGGTGATTTTTGTGATAATTGTGTAACAATTAGAAATGCACGACAGGTAATATTTTCGTTTTGAAGGAGTCAAAACTTTTAGTGTTATTAAACTGTGACAAAAAAGGATCGCTAAACATATCCTCCCCCCTGTATTTTAAATTGGCCTTGTGCAGTTCAGCGGTTCTTGTGATTAAAATGTATGTATCTTGCAGTTGTTATTTTGTTATTGTATTTATATATTGTTCTCATTCTTCTTACGGTGACATCAAATGAAAATTTGTTTAAGACTTTTCTTCGTGGTGTAAGCTTTGGAGTCATCTTGACCGAACGATGGGAAGCTGGTAGCTATCATATTATTTTTTTGGTTTATGACGTCAAAAGCAGAATTTTGAAGTGACAGTCCAGACCTGTTTCTATATATCTGTTATATAATTTGCTCAGCCTCTCAGTTTGAATTTCTGTGGTGACTCCACAATGCAATCCAACATTGTGTATATCGCGTCCGCAGGTGCATGAGCTGCTATTATGCCATTATAATATAGCTACGATATAACGCGCGCCCTGATTGGTTCAAATCTATGCTTTATTACACCAATAAAGTCATGGTTTTCGCTTGCTTGTTTTACCGCTTGTTTTGCTATATCAAAGAAAAATAAAATAAATAATTAACAATTATTAACTAAAGGTGATTTACACGGGGATACAATGTGCTTTTCCGGTTACTGCGGCTGGTGATTTTACAACATTTTCGTGTCTTTCCCAACATCACGCGTGCTCTATTTCGCAGATAAAGTCATAGAAAGTTGTGATCTAATACTTAATGACGGCAGTAACTGGAAGGGCACATTATATCCCCGTGTTAATCCCCTTCGGTTAATAACTGTTAATTAATTATTTTAGTTAGACCAGTTTGACAGTAAGGACTACAATTTGCTGGGTCAGTGAATATAGGTCAATATTCACTTCAACTTTGGTTAATAATTGTTAATTATTTATTTTATTTTGACCAGTTTGACAGAGATTACGACTTGCTGGGTGATGCATGTGACCGTAACAGAGATAAGGATAACGACGGAGTTGACGATTCTGTCGATAACTGTCTGTCTGTTGTTAACCCAGATCAACGAGACAACGACAAAGATGGTCAAGGTGATTGATCTAGAAAGTTGCGTAATTTGAAGGGAAGGGGGAGGGAAGGGGGGTGATGGGTGAGGAGTTAGGAGTGAGAAGAGTTGTGAAATTGTGTTTCTTTCAGAGAATAATAATACGTATATTTATTATAGTTAAAGAAACATGTTCACCTTTTTTCAGACTCAGCCTGAGCTCGTTTATTTTGTTTTTAAATTTTAGCCCGTTCTGAGTCTCATTGTTTTTATAAAGATGTAGCATTGTGAAGAATCCATGATACAACAGTTAAGAGCAGAACTTTGTAGAATATTTTGTTTGTTGTTAGGTGGTTGAACTGAAGACTTCTAGAACTCTCCAGAGTTAAAGATAATGTTGGGTCAAAATCCGCTTCACTAATCGTAGAGGATTCTTGAATGATGTCATATCTATATATAGTAACATGACTATAAAATGAGTAATCGTCATATTCAGAACACTTAGCATATATATGCGCAATGGTTTCAAAGTGAGGGGTTGTCTCTGAAGTTAAGAGTAAGACAAGACTTTATTTCACAGTTACAGTTAAAGAAAAATATTAAATCAATATTTAATTTCACATTATTTGAAGACAGAGGTATATACATATTAAAATAGAAATAAAGATAAAAAGAGTTACTTAACGACAACTTTTCAGTGTCATTTAAATTGACCTCTCTCCCGGGTAGGAGGCAAACCAGTTGGTTGTTTACAAAGTGTGGTGACTTTGTCCCTGGGATCACCGAGGACAAATTTATTCCGGCCATGGTCTAAGTTGGGAAATCGAACCCGAGTTTTTCGCATTCAAAGTCCCAACTCTGACCATCGACCCACGCTGCTACCTTAAATATTTATTTTAAAAATACATGTGTCAGTGAAACTTCAATGATTTGTTTGAGTGCTCTAAAGTAAATGCTAGAATCTGATAAAATAATATATGCTTTGATAATATTCAATAAAAGTTGCTCTTACTTGAGTTTCTGGGATTTTCACTCGTCGTCAGAGAGTTGATTTTATTTTACATATTACTTTTAGATATACAGTGTACATTAGGATAATGTCTTAGTTAACTTTACAGTTTTCTAGTTAGACATTAATGATTTTATGTTGCAATTATCTTGCATCTGGCTCGGAAGATTGGCAACCACTTCCTTCGCAATTGACGTTAAATGAAATATTTTCTTTATTTCCGTGCCTTCATAACCTGTGAGAATTCAAGTAAAAACCGTTCACGGTGTCTCTAGTTCTCACTGATCTGCTCACGAATTCTGCCAAAAGTTCGCCTCAGTTTCCACCAGACTAAAATATAGGGTACAACGATTTATTACCATCTCTTAAATATATTTTCTCACCCCTCCCTACGTAGGAGATGCCTGCGACCCTGATGATGACAACGATGGTATGCCGGATACGAAAGACAACTGTCCATTAGTTGCTAATAATATTATTCATCGAGACTTGGACGGTGGGTCATCTTTCAAATATCTATAATCCTAGTTTGAAACAAGCTCATTCCTTTACTTGACCCAGTGTTTCATATAAAGATTGGGTGATTAAACTCGGTTTCTTAAGTGATAAGCGGATGCGAGTTTTAGACTCACCTGAATGGGACACTATCCCATTTTACAGGGCTGTCGCACGTCATTAAAAGTCTTTATGTTTTCGTACATTTAAGACAATAAAAAGAACATAAATTTGCTAGATTGTTTTAAAATGTCTTGAAAGGTATTATAAATGTAATATGAATGAAAATGAGTATTTTGCAGCCAAACCCAGGCTGCGTAGCGGCGCATTAGTCTTGTGGCGGAAGAGGGGAGAATGGGGGGGGGAATCCCCTCACCAGAATCAAAGACTCTCATCCGCTAAACACTACGGAAACCGACGATAAGCGCCGGTTCCCTAGGCTCGTAAAAGGATTTAGTTTTTAGCTTTAATGTAATTAAATAAACCAAATACAGATATAAGTTTCTTAATATTAAAAATCAGGATTACAGACAGTAAATTTGTTTCAATTGATAGAAATCAACTGAACGTCTTTGGTTGTCTTAAAACAACCAATAGAATGAGTATTATCCAAGACACGGAGAAAAAGACATTAACCAGTATAGTAAGATAAGATTAATTATGCATATCTGTAGCTGTAATGATGAGAAGGAAGCCACATGCTTATACCACCTCATTTTCAACTAATTTAACTTATTAAGTAAGCACATTCGATTGAATTTAAGAAACCAAAGCAAATTAGGAAAACCCTTCAGCACGTCACGATCAAGCAAACATATTTTAAATTGCTTTTGAAGTTTAATCTACAATAGAACTCTCCTATATATAGGAATTCCAGGTACACGAACAAGTAGGATAAGAAAGAAAGATAACGAATAAGAAATACCCGGTTGTTTTACCTTTTTTTATAGGAGACGGAATTGGAGATAAATGTTCCAAAGATTTCGACGGCGATGGAGTTGAAAACGCAGCCGATGCTTGCCCCTTTGATAGGAACGTCAAAAGCACGGATTTCACACGGATTCAGTTTGTCAAAGTCAATCCAGACCAAAGACCTTCCATTAACCCCATTTGGGTTGTTGATAAAAAGGTGCGCGTCAGTGATACGCGAAAATGGTATTATACTCACATTTTTGCTTTTTGTTTTTCAAAGGAAAGGAGACAGTCATTACTTTTACAATGTGATATTATTAAAAGTGTTTGTTCCCGCTTTATGTAAATTTGCATGCAATTTAACGCGTTAAAAAAACTAAATTACATTTTCACTATTACAACAGCATCTAATGCTATATTAATTCCGGTCTTCAACTACTGAAATTGTTTTGTCGTAACTCTATTTTCAGAATCTTTGAAAACTAAAGCCCATACTCTCCGCTGAATACCTTTTCTTCTTCATTTGTTGACTTATTTGACCAATTCTTGTTTTCGAATTACCAAATGTCTTATATTGTATAAGTTATTCAAGAGGAATTTTGATGTTGATAAATGACTCAGACTGAAGTGGGTAAAACTTCGTTTCGACTTTCAGGGTACTCAAGTGAAGCAGTTAGAAAACAGTGACGCTGGAATGGCTATTGGTGAGTACGTTGTGGCTACAAGTGATATCAGCGGAGCTACTTTGTCACGGTTCTTTGTAAGAAAATGAGAATGCGTAACTAATAACCACAGGGTACACAAGTTGACATGCATCGATCTATAGGAGTCACACAGGATACCCAAGAAGACGGTCGTTTTGAAAATCAAAACAGACTACAGAAAAAACATTTCCTCTATATCACTCGTCAGAGCCCAACAATTGTATTGCTGTAGCTACATGTAATCCATCACTACCTAGTTTTAATTTAAATTTTCCTTTCGTTATTTGTAGGCGAACAACGATTCGAAGGTGTAGATTGGAATGGCACACTGTACATTGACCATCGGAACGACGATGATTACGTTGGGTTGATATTTGGTTTTCAAAACGCCAAGAATTTCTACGCTGTGCTGTGGAAAAGACGAAGGCAGGTGTTGTGGATAATGGATCCGTTCCGCTCCATGGCAACAGCCAATCTTCATATAAAGGTTTGATAACATGCGTCGCCTATGTGATGCGCTTAATAACCGTTTGTTATCAGATAATATTGACCTTAAGATACGAGAGCGCAACGACAAAGAAGAATAGCTCTAATTACCGAATACAATAGTTACACGTTGGAATGTAGCAAGCTGGCCACCTATAGACCAAGTTTATAAATTTGGTGGTCACCCGGATTAAGTCTGGTGCGAGCATGGGAACGAAGCATTTTAGGACACAGTCAATGAAATTTAATTGGCCGTTTCCTAAAATGCCTTGATCCCATGCTCGCCCTAGACTTAATCCGAATGACTACCATATTTATAAATTCGGTCTACTCAACGCGAAAAGCTCTCTTTTGGATTTCTGGAGACAACGTGAACGTCAAACAACAAAATTTGGCAGTTCTTGTTTGCCTTCGAGGCTGAACATTTTAGCATTTTTTCGGTTAGGTAATCTTGTGTAAATAAAGAGAAAATTATCGCTGATCTAAAACAGAAAAACGTAACGAGAAATAATATTTTTTACAACTGCTGTGGTCAATGGCCCCGTATGACAGAAAATTAGTTTTTCGATTTTCGAAAAGAACATAAAAAACATATTTCTGCTACGTTTTAAAGTAATACAACGAAATGGCTCGGAGATAAAGCGTTCCCGGAAGTTCCCAATTTTTATTGCAAAACTTGTCCACTTTAAGTCGCTCCGCCAAGAACTCAGCTGACCAAAAAACACGTGACTTCTTCTGTAGAATCAAAATCTGACATCTTTTTTCGCTAAGTATATATATAGAAAAATAGAGAGACTGGGACGAACGCAGGAATACTCTCCAACAAAATGAGGTGTTTTTGACGTATCATTACTTGTGTCTCGTCCCAGTCCACCAAACTAGGGTGCTAAAAAATAGGAAAATAACCTCTAATTAAAACATCCGTAACTCTTCGGTTTTTATCGAATTTCATTCAAACTTTGCAAAGTATGTTTTTTACAACGATCTTTTAGAAATTCGAAAAACTAATTTTGTGTCATGTGCTCTTTAAAGTCCCTAATCAGTTAACAGGATAAAGGGCAGGACAGTGGATTCCCCATGTAGATTTTATTCCAAAGGTTAAACCTCTAAAATATCTAGATTAATGAATACCTCTGTACAAAATGCCATATCACGTAAGAAGTGAGATCACCCAGTTGTGTGAAACATAAGTAAAATAAAATAAAATATAATTAATTGCTGGAAAACAACGATGAAATTAATTTTGTCAGTGAACTAATATGAGTAACAACTCGGACCAAGCCAATCAATATTCTAGTCTATATTACATACATTTATGAACGAAGGTCTTATTCTTAAACATGGTTTTGGCCATGTGGCTTCACAGGATTGCTTTGCCAATTCGTGATTTCTATATCTTAATGTTTTGGTGAGCAGACATGTTTTTCGAGTCGGTATTGGGTTACAAAATTTGAGCTTGGCCTGGCTGGCCGTTTATCATAGCTCTTTACACCGCACTGATGAGTCCCAAAAAGGACGCAACAACTGTCTACGGTTAAAGTTGCTGGCTTGATCCGAGCTCTTATTCGTATTTCATCCTTCCAAACCTTGTTTTACTCCGACGAAGGACTAACGTCCGAAACGACAGTAAGTTTTCTCTCTTTTTTTATACGGTGTATAATTTACATATCGATCTGTCACTAAATTGTTTCTTTAGAAACACCGATGAAGCTCACACTAATTTACCGCAAGTTAGTTTTTTTCTATTTTATGTCATATATTATGATGAAATAATTGGTATTTAACAGCGTTCCCATGAGTCAGGGAAAAGTCAGGGAATTTTTATTTGAGTCAGGGAAAATCTTTTTTTTTTGTCAAGTCAGTGAAAAATCAGGGAATTTTGTATCAGGTATTTGCTTACTCTTCTTGCTTATAGAGAATAGTTGCTTCAAGAAATATCCGAAGTGTGTTTGGTTTGCAGACAGCACTCGTACTTTCGACAAAACAAAAGCTACAATCTTGGACAAAATGTTTTGGACATCCTCGTTGAAAAATATGCCCCGCACCCCCATTCAATGTTGCGTTACACGGTTCTTAAAGTTTCAGACTTGTTCAACAACATTGAGATGGGGGAAGGGGGTATTAAAAGTATACCTGGCCAAGGTTTTTGTCTGAGATTGTATCTCAAACAAATGTAAGGCCAATTTTTTGATGAAGGGCTGGGGACAAATAAGTCACATGTAATTTTTAGGCAAACCCGTTATCTCATATAATTATAGTAACATATCTGTTCAAGGAAACTGAATTCGGACAGTGCCATTTCTCTGACTAGGGGGTCAGTGAAATGCATGCCTTTGCATGAGTGGGAACCCTGTATTATCAAAACGTATTAAATGGCAAGTCAAGTTTCTAGGTCCAATAATCAAATCCTGCGCGATGATTGGCTGAAAATCGGTCCAATAACTTCCCATACAGGACCGGGAAGTTATTGGACTGATTTCTAGCAAATCCTGCGTACTGATTGGCTGAAAATCGGTCCAATAACTTCCCATACAGGACCGGGAAGTTATTGGACCGATTTCTAGCAAATCATGCGTACTGATTGGCTGAAAATCGGTCCAATAACTTCCCATACAGGACCGGGAAGTTATTGGACTGATTTCTAGCTAACAAAAGTGCGCATGCATTTGTTCTCTTTTACTAATCTAAATCTGACGCCATGTAATGAATATCTTGATAACCTCGTTTGCTCGGTCTGTCCTGGTAAATATTTTCCCTCGATCTGTACTGGGGCAAATATTTTCCCGGACAGATCGAGCAAACGAGGTTATTAAGATATTTGAAATGCATCTTAATTAATTGATTTATATTTGCAATACCTTTTTTTAGCGCGTTACCTCCAAGAGAGGCCCAGGTCCATTGCTAAGAAGTGTTTTGTGGCATTCGCAGTCTTACGGGGAAGAGGTAAAATGGATTCTGAATTTATTGATCTTATTTATTTTTACCTGACTTATTAAGAAATAGAACTATAAGTAAGATTGCTTGACGTTTCGGTATCAACAAATAGGAAAGCATTCGTACAAAATAATTAAAAAATCTTTATATGGACAAACCCTTATAAAAAAATAAACAAAAAAAAGGGACATCTGATAGCAAGTTTTAAAAAACATTTATTTGAGATCCTGTGTCCCATCAAGCGGTAGCGCGTCAATCAGGCGTGAATTCTTTACAATTTGCCAAACGTAGCCATGATAATTGCTATTTCTTGACACGGTCTACCTGCCTTAACTAGATCTTTAAATGGTTCTTTCGGTGTAGTAGAACGCCTATGCATATCCCTGAACCGTCTAGCAGCCTAAACTATGCTGTTTAGTGACCTATTTAAGCATAAAAAAAGCTAAATTGATTCGAGCCTAGTGGCCCATGGGGCAGGCGCATATTTCCGGTTTTTGTAGTGTTAAGCGTATTAAGGCATAAGCAGCTATCAATAAGCTCCTTTCACAATCATTCACATGCGCAGTGTGTGTATCTAAGTCCTTGGCAAGCCAGACGTTTTACGAATATCATAGTTTCCAGGATAAAATTTGTTGGCTTTTTCCGTTTTTAAGGATCTTTTTATAATCGTTTATGCGCTGTGCATATTTCACATTAATTTATCAGGGCCAAGGGGTTTCAAAAGCTTTGTAAGACCATTGACCCGTTATGTCATTGTTTAGACGTAGCTTGGGCTTTAGGAACGAAATGGATCTAGAAGCCGTTAACATCATGCTCTCTTTCATAAACGGTTGATTATATAGTTTTGATTTTTCGATCGTAGACTAAAGTCTTATGGAAAGACGCTTATTCAAGAGGTTGGGAGCCCTTTACCAATTATCACTGGCACCTTATACACAGGCCGAAAGCTGGCTTAATCAGGTGATGTATCAATGCATGACAAAATTTGTAACATTGTATTTTCCGAATAACTATAAAAACTCTGCATTTTTAACGCAACGTTTCGCATAATGGTGTTGCTTTCAAGATTAGCGTGACGTGTTAGACGAGCGAACGTTTTGTTTCTTTAATACGTCAGTTTGGGCTAAAAGTTCTTGAAACTATTTCAAACACTCGCAACGCGTTGCCGAGCAAACGATTGCGCGAAAAGTAGGCTCGAATACCATTATATATGATCAGCAAACACTGAGCGCAACATTGGTTGTGCGGAAACTCGCATTTGAGGTTGGATCGCGTGTGACACAACCTATATATCATGCAATATCCACTGCTGTTTTGTTCAGATGTAATTAACTGTTGCAATATTTTGGCAAACACTGAAAACATCGGAACTACCGACTCAAAAAACCCTTGGTAATTCAGTTTTATTTTGAAATCCGGTTATATTATAGTACTGCTGATGCGCATCTCTTAACATAACTGACCGCTGTGTCTGCAGGTTCATAGTTTATGAAGATCGGTATTCATTCGTTGACACTGGGTACATCCGGGACTCAACGCTACCTGGAGGGCGATTAGGTTTCTTTGTGTATTCGCAGCCTAATGTCATATGGAGAAATCTCTCGTACAGATGTAATGGTAAGTTATTATAGCTGCTTTTGAAGGAATTCTCCACTTTCTACCTTTGTAGATAATATTTGTACCTTAAGGCCTGATTATATGGAACAATTTAGCCCGGTTAAGTGGACTGAAGCAAAACCCTCAGTCCGGTATTACATGATACGAGCCAGGCGCTCGGCAGGGCTACAAAATTAGCGAGGGTTTCGTATTTGTTTACAATATGGCAGTATTCCACTACATTTGCGAACGATATATTTTTAACTGCATTGAGACTGAAATTCCCAAATAAAATTAAAACTCTTGATCTTGGCTCCAAATTTAGCCATTGTTATTTTTTAAAAAAAGAGTTACACATTTTGCGTGACCTCACTAGAGAGGGATCGCCGACATCAATTCTTTGTTTTCATTAGTCAGTTTCTATCTACTATATTTAATTTTAGAAACACTCATATTTATATGTAATAAAAGGAAAACTACACTGTAACTTGAACATATGAAGTTTATCTTCTCGTGAGAAACGATTTCACTAGTTCGCTGCGCTTATTTGTGAAATATTTTTACCTCTCGAAGATAAACTTCATATGTTCGCACTACTGTATGATATCTCACTGTATCGACATATAGTTAACATTTCGGTCACGGAGAGAGACGTGATATAAAGTAGAATTACCGGCTTAGAAATAAGTTGCGTAAAAGAAATTGAAAAAATCGCGATATATAGCTGATTGCGATTCTGAGCCGGTCACTCCGGCGTTGGGGAAAAATATATTTCTCGTATTGGTTCCGTAGCTGCGATACTCCGCCAATATAGAATATATTTTATCCCAACTAGCCGGCAATATAATGTGGAATCACCGGCTCAGAATCAATATGGAATATATTTTCTCCCAACTAGCCGGCAATATAATGTGGAATCACCGGCTCAGAATCAATATGGAGTATATTTTCTCCCAACTAGCCGGCAATATAATGTGGAATCACCGGCTCAGAATCGCAATTAGTTATAATATTAGCCCGTTGGATCCTTTTGATTACATTTTTTACTTTACTATTTCTGCTTTTCAGATGAAGTTCCTGAGGATTCTATGAAGACTAATTAAGTTAACTCCGTGCTGATCTTATGTGCGATTTGGTGTACCCAAATACTGAAGCAGGCCAGGATACCCTGCCTCGCACTAGAGAGAGTTATCAACTTTCCAAGAAAGTCGGTTTACCTCTGTTAAAATATCAGAAATATGTATAGTATCTCCTTTGACGGACGTTCCCATAACTTTACTGTACAAGTTCAATGAAAATTCCATATTGTATACAATTAGGAGTGACTAGATCTTGTAAAGGAATCTTACAATAACAGCTTGGTTTTGATTGGATGTCATCATTAACATCACCATCTTTACCATCCTCATCTTCATTATCATCAACATCATCATTCTCATCATCATAATTGTTGTTATCATCATTAATATTGTCCTTAATATCATTGTCATCATCGTCAACATCAACACCATCATCTACACTGTAATTATCACCATCATAATTCTCGTCATTATCAGCAGAAGCCACTAAGCGTTATAAAGACTTTACATTTTAGATTTTGGACAATCGATTCTGTACCTTCTTTTGAGACACTTCCTAAACAACCCGCTGCTACCCATTTCCGTCTTCTTCATCCTTGTCAAGTGAGTCCAATACGCTTGAATGTTTTCTTATCGAGTGTTTGATTCGGACTAACGAATTGTCTGTACAGTTCATTTCATTCTCGTAATTTTTTTGACAATGTATGTAAGGATTTTGAAGTTAAATACGCGACTACCCAAGATATGAAATTCAAAGGTGCGCTTTTGACTTCAGCAACATAACGCGCAAGGAATTCTGGATGAAATGCGGTTGCAAAATGTCTACTTAGGGAATCTGCGCCCCTAAAGTTGTACTTGCAGTCTGTTTTTGCAAGACTCACGGATGCTCCGTATAATTGTCATTTACGTAAAAATTTGTTGAAACAATAGAATTTTCCAGCCTGCTTTGCACGGTTGGTTTGTATATAAAGTGCATCGATTGGCAAGTTGACCAGTTTACCGAAATCTCTTCCCATTTAGTTTACTGTTTAAGCAATCTTGTGCTCAATTCTTTGATTAGCTTTAGGCTTAATCTACTGTGGTACCTGCAACAAAATTTACCGACCCATCTTGCAACATTGCTACAAAACAGGTTGAAAGGCGATGCTTGACGGTTTTCTAAGTACAAACTTGTCTCGCTTCAAAATTATTTGTTACAAGATGAAAAAGCTTTTTTGCAGAAAATGAAGGTCGTTCTATTTTTTTGCAATAAAACTTGATGTAGGTGCTGCGTGTATTAGCAACGTATTTGCAGCAAGGTGACGTCGCAAGCTATTCACTTAAATGCAAGAACCTGATTTTGCTGCGAGTATAAAGTTTGTAGGCTGGGAGAAATACGCACATCAGTCGATTTTCAAGCTGTTTCACGGCAACGCTGCATGACAGTTGGGGGATTTTATTGCTCGTATTACTACAGTATGTCTTCAGTGACCAGTTTTTATTTTCCCCTCCCCAGACGTTGACCATTTTTTAAAAAAACGACTGTAAATATAGAACCTTGTGTTTATTTTCTTTAGTTATTCTTCAGCTTTGAAATCAAGTAACTATAATAATCGAGCTTGTGTAGATGGGGAATTTAAAGCATGATAAGTAAACAAAATAGGCCATCGTCTAGTTGCCTTTTAAAAACTAAAGTATAAGTTCCAAAATATTTTTGTTCATGTTAATAAAAAGATAGAATTTATAGAGCAATTTTTATCGGGTTGATCTATCCAGATAATATTTTAAAAACAAATATAATACCACACTGGAAAACATGTTTTAATAATTTTTAAAACGCTCCTAGGTTACAAGCAGGCAAATTATGTAAGAAATCTTAATTTATACTTATTATTACTCAAGATTAAATTATAATTCAAGCAACTTTTGTAAGAAACGTTAATTTATATCAATTTTTACTGAAGTTTAAATCGCTTATTAAAAGTGGGCGAAAACATTCAATGCTTGTAAATGGTTTTACTAAATAGCCGGTCGTTTTAGCTTTATCTTTTGGAACAATATAATTATAAATGTTTTGATGTTTCTAAATGCTAAATACTATATTTTACGTCAATTGCGAAGGAAGTGGTAGCCCGCATTCTAGCCAGTCAGAGGCTAATGTTAAATCGCTCGACGGCTCAGAACTTGGCGTGGAAGTCCAATCAAAAACTTTTACCAGAATTAGGAAAAAGGATTCGTTTGTTCTTTTAACAATTACAGAAAACTAAAGTTTAAATGATGGTCTATCTAATTATACCAGGAGAATTAATAAAATGAAGGGTACTAAAATACTTTTTGATCATCACGCCACGGGTGTGAAAGGACATATCTGCATCTTGATTTATATGCAATGCTTTAAAAGAACTCTAATTTTCGTAAATTCCATTTTGATCGATTAGTAGGTTTACACCAAACCTTTTAGACCTCTTGGCCTCATGTACTACGATTTTGAATAGCGCGTTCAGCCTTGCAATCATTCCCTCAATAGTATCCATGCAGGAATTGTTTATTTTTTTTACAAAACGAAAGCGATTTGTCTGGAGATTCAAAAAAATGCATAATTTTATTGTTAGCTTTTGTTTTGTCAGTAACGGCAAACGCTTCTCTTAAATTTCTGGCTTTCGATAACTAGTGATAACGTGTGGCATTTTGCAAAATTAATATTGCAAGAATTAAATGAACTATGTTCGCCATGCACAGATTTGATATCTGAACAACCATAACGAGATGGTTTTGCCAAAAATTATTGTCTGCAGTACACTTTATTTCTATTCCTATATCACTCAATTAAAAATATATGCTAGTATAAAAATAAGTTCAATGCTCTTTTTCGGTTTATATTTGTATATTCCATATTATACTGCTCCCGTGAACAAATATCTTAATATTAAATAATAAAGTACTTCTTATATTACCTGACTTTGTCTTTGTTTAGTATATAGATAATTAATCGGATATTGAAGGGTTTCAAAAGTTTTAAATGCAATGTTAAGAAGAATCTGGTAGGACCTAAAAGTTTTGGAAAATTGAATCTGCAACTATTAAGCACGAATCAAAGGGCTGCTTGTAAACCATCTCCACCGTAGAATAACGGCGCGGCCATACAATGCCATATTTAGCTCAACAGGGTTGTTGGTCCACCGATGAATATTATTGCATGCAACATTGCACACAATAAAACTGAAGTTCTATTCTTGCAACAATACGTGCAACAAGTTTACATTTTTAGGACTTTTGTCGGAACTCCATTTTTATTGTTGATGCTAGGTAAGCACGCCGCGCTATCACCAGCAATGTTGCGTGATATTGTTGCATCTTGTGCCCACCTCCAGAAAACCTGTTGCGCACAATGTTGCGTGAAAGGTTGCCTCTTTCACTCATCTCCAAAAATTTGTTGCACGCAATGTTGCGTGATATTGTTGCATCTTGTGTCTACCTCCAGAAAACTTGTTGCGCACAATGTTGCATGAAACGTTGCATCTTGCATTCATCTCCAAAAACTTTATTGCAGGCAATGTTGCGTGATATTGTTGCATCTTGTGTCCACCTCCGAAAATCTGTTGCGCGCAACGTTGCATGAAATGTTGCACCTAATTATATACGCGCTCTAAGTCATTTACCATTTTCAAATAAAAATTAATGTGGAGGTTCAATAATTATTCATTACAACTTCTTGACTGGGAACGAGAAAACTTGTAGTATGTTTTCTGGTCCCAAGAACGCTAATGTTTCCCGACAAAAGTCCGGGGTAATCATCGCTGTCGGAGACCACAAAGCATAATGCTATCCTGAAAACCAATAAACGCATATGTATCAAAATCAACCTTTCCAAGCGTTTCTTTTGTGAACAATTGAAACCACTCAGAATTGATAACTGGGAAACCTGTGGTAAGCCTGTCACAAAATAAGCTTTTCTCCGGATTTAACGTCTAGTAAAAATCGGGAAATATTCTTCGAGCTATTGTTTGTGGTTTTGCATTTTATTGCCTCATTAATTTTCTCTAACGTTTATGACAAACCACCAAAAATACCCTCATTATGAAAAAAAAGGAACAATATTCATCATCAAAATTAAGAAATCGTTTTTAAGCTTTCAGTAACCCTGACAACCGCTGTGGCAAAGATAATTGGTGAACAAGAACAACTTGAAGACGAAAAGCCAAAAACTGTTGTATATTGAAGATGAGGTTAAAAAACACGATTTTTATTTTGTTTTGTACTATCCGAATGTATGTCATAAAATTTATTCAGCTCATCACGGTTGTGTTGGTAGTACAGCGGTAGTGCAAAGGGTCAGAGTTCCAAACTGCCGCAGTGCGAATCTTCTACGCTGTCCCACTGGATGATTTTACAACATTGCTTAAGAAGCTCTATTTTTCTCTAAAACCAATCCAGTTACTTATTTCATAGTTTTTTGTAATGGAATAACATTGTATGACTGTATCTCAGTAATGAACTGGAGAACGTTGAATTGTGTAGACCTGCTTATAGAACAACTATTGCATTGCATCGCTCCAAACGTCCACCACCTCTCCTCTCGAATTTTCCAGACCCTAACTTTTCTAGTAATACACGCGATGAAACTGCATGCATAAGTAGTAAGCACCGATGCCGGTACTTACAGACTGACCTTGGGTAGCTGGAAAGCTGGTCAGCTTTGTTGGAAATGGAAACTACACAATTTCACACCCCAAGAGTTGAACGGAGGACTCTGGTCTCATTAATTGCGTTAACACACGCAGTAGCCACGATAAAATGTTTGGGTTTAACATTATATTGCCCTAATATCATATAGATTACCAGGGCAAAGTCGTAATATCACATGTGCACTCTACGTGTTATTGTCACATATCTGGGCCAAGTTTAAATATCACACGCTTTTGCCATGAATTAATAGGGAACTTTAGCAATAGCAATGAGGGCGTTGGAATGCATTCGCACCTGCACGGAGTTGACGCTAAAATTTAAATGTGACCTTTTGTAAAGTTCTAAGGACTGCAATTAAGGAAGTATTAAACAGGAGATCAAAGCATAATCGCAGCTCCATAACTATGACATGTCCGGTCCAAGTCTTAACATCACAAAACTGGACCATGCTATCATATCGCACAGACCCGGGCTATGCCTTGTTATCACAAAACTGGACCATGATATCATATCACATACACCTGGGCTTTGCCTTGTTATCAAATGTCCGAACGGAGCCTAATGTCTAGAAACCATATTTCGACTGCGTCTGTTTTCTTGTCTGACGATTCGAGGCCCACTGATTACGTAACTCGAATTCCCTTTCTTTCGCCTGAAAACAAAAAATACAAAAAGAAATGAAAATGGCAAAACATAAAAGTTGTGCTTATAGAAACTCGTACGGACTCTCGCTACTTGACGTCATTGACTGGAAAATAAATGGTAGTTACCAGAATCCCATTGCTGCTCAGTCGAGGTGAGTCTGGAGGTTATTTTCCAAATTCTTAACGCAAATTAGGCAATAAAGAAAAATTTTAAATGAATTTTCCTTTTCCTGTCATCATCAGAAGGGTAAGGACTTTTGATATATACAAAAAAAGCACAAATGATTAACGAAATGGATTTTTTTAGAAGAAGATGGTGTTCACTGACTGATGACAAGAACATTCTCACTAATAGTTTTTCAGGGTAGAGTATATATTTTTCCTGCAAACCAATTCCAAAATCTCCCGTAGGAAAAAATGTCTAGTAATTCCTACACCAACTGAAATTGAAGCTACATCAAATACAAAAAGAAAAATGTATGACAGATTCTTCAGCATATTTTAGTTTGTTTACAAAACTAGTGAAAAATTTTCCATAAAATTGCAGGAGTTTCCCAGTTGAACTGGAGATTTTTTTTTCAGGATATTTGAAAATGTAAGTGCACCTGAGTTTTCCAAGAGCTTTAGAAGCAGTGAGCACTGCGGTAAAATTGGGTTTTATTGAATTATATGTGGTGGAAAAATTAAATAGATACTGCTGTTTTCATTGTCACAGCTATGGTTTGCTTGGCTAGGTAATGATCTCAGAAAATAATAAATATTATGATAAGACAAGAGGCTCACCTGATGAGCAAGGTAAGTAATCTGGTGCTTCCTGCGTTGCTGAGAAGATGGAAGGTCACCCTTTTTCTTAAAAACAAACATGACAAGAATTAATATTTAACTCAACTTGCAATTTTTTTGTCTAATTACAACAGATTGTATGTTGTTTCTCCCAAATAGATATGATGTCTGTTATTACTATATTACTGCTGAAAACACAGCAAAACAGTTACTGTTCATTAGTGGGATCTCCAATTTGAGGCAGGTGTAATTAATTTTCTGAATGCAGAACACAACGGATATCGAACTCATATCGCCGACTTCTTTATAATCGCGGCCATAAAAACTTTCCATTCGTGCACGTCGAGTAATTTTAGAGTCAGGGTAAGGCTTATTATTAGCTATAGGGTTTATTTCTACATGGATGTACTTCCGCTGACCAAGTAAACTGTAGTCACATTCTACCTTTAGCATTCTGAAAAATTCCACCTGATGACCAAAATGTGTCCTGATGACCAAAATGTGTGCAATTCCACAATTGTTTTCGGTTCCATTAAAGATTCCCAATAGATGAACTACTGAGGTCAACACTAACCTTAGAAGGGCGATGGCTGATTTCCTCTGTAGCCATTTTGGTCATTACAATTTCATTATTCCCAACCTGATCGTGGGCATTGATGTCGATTATGTCAATCTTCTCACCACGATTCTTCTTTCCTTGGAGTCTCTTCAACTAACAACACACGTTATACATGTATCAATTTAAGCACTATCCAAAATTATTTCAAATGTTAGAGAGTACATTCTTCTCAGACTCATCAATAATTCACCAATTTTAAATATAATAAATCATTTACCAGTATGAATCTTAATTTCTTCTTAGTATTAAGAAAATACGGTATAACATTGGCTTGTATTTGATCTACTGTATTATGTATTATTAAATTTTCAACCTCGAATAATGCGTTTCTAGCGTTCTGATTGGTTCACTCGGTTATCAGCTCATATACCAAATGATCATATATGGAAACTAACTGTATAAAGTTTTGCCAAGCTGGAAAATGTCAGATCAAAATTTCATTGTCATTTTCAAGTATCAAAAGGTTTGGAAAGCTCATGAAATTTAATAAAAAAATTATTCCATTCGTGCTTGTTGGATATGAAATGATTATAGCCAACTCCAAGCTACACGCCTCGTTGGCTATTTACCATCTTATATGCAATGCCCACTCTTAGAATAATTGTTAAATAAACTCAAGCTTAGAAACTTACAAAAAAAATGTCTAAATCTTTAAAATATTTCATTTTTCAAAATTTTCTTCTATTTTAAATAACTTTGCTTTTAAGAGATTTAAGGTAGAACTTTTGTTGGATGCAAAAATGTAACAATTTCGAATTAGTTGTTTTTTATTCTTGTGAGAGGGAAAAAGAAGAAGCCAAATCTCCAACAATACAAACAGTTGTGATTAACATTTAGGAATATTTAACTTCATATCGAGGCTAAGACATCCAAGTTGAACCCATTGTCACTGTCTGTGACCACTGTACACTAAAAAATTAATGGTGTATTTGAAATTTCTTAAAAAATGAGAAGTTCAGCACAGGCGAAAATACGTAGGCCTGTTGTGTGGAATTGTAAGAATTTAATTACCTTTTCCATGTCAATATGATCTTGCTCAATAACTGGCTGTGCTTGACTGCTATCGATGTAGTCCTCTACCTGGGAATGGTCATCAGTTGGCAGTGATTTATTGTAACTGTAGCCAGTATAACTCTGATGAAACGAAATGAGTACAACATGAGGCATTGCAATTATAATTAAAGAATGCTTTGTAAATTCAAAAGAATGTCAGTGATTAGCTTGTATAATTCTGACCATGCAAAATGAATAGAAAAATAAGCTTATTTTCCATTGAGCAAGTGCTTGATTTTTGAAGTGCTAAGTGGATAAGAGTCTGTGCTAGTGTGTGAGATGGATTTGTGAAAAACCTGGAACTGTAAAACTTGAAGAAAAAATAACTAGCAGTAAAGTAGTGTGGGCTGTGTCGGTGTTTCTAAAAAAACAATACAAGGTTTTATTGCTCCCAGCAGATGCTAGTACTCATTTACATGCTCCGGAAGGATGGAAAGCTGAGTAAGGCTACCACAAAATATTCAAACCTCAGAGAGCAGAGGTCTTACACTTGTGCCAACCATGCCCATCCCTACCCCCCCCCCTAAGGTTCAAATTTCTCAAATTAAGAGTAAGAATATATCACTCACATAGCTGTTTTGCTGAGGCGCAGTTTCTACACCATAATAAGCTGATGTTTCTGCAGGACTGACATCGTAATATGGTCCTGTAGCACTACTGCAGGATTCTCCACCAGTGGATGCCGCAGCGTCTTCATGGTCATAGCTAACATCTACAGCAGAGTTAAAGCTGTGTTTTTCAGTTTGGGCAGCTAATGGCTCAGTGTTAGGTGATTCAACAGATGTTGTTGATGAAAGGTTTGTTGAGAATACTGTCATTGATGAATTATCATTTGATTGAGATTCCTGGGATTGAACAGTTTCTGAAGTCATTAAGCTTACAACAGACTGTTTGACTTCTCTTTCAGGCTTCTTATCATCAAATGAAAAGAAACTTGTAGGTTCATCTTCATCACTTATTTCTCCCTCTATCTCAGTTTGAGCAGTTTTGATTTCTTTCTTATGGATAGTTTTAGTCGCAGATGACTTCTTGGAAAGTGTATAAGGAATTAAAGGTCTGTTAGATAGCTTTGCCGAGGGCTTGTTGGGGTTTGACTTCACTGTGACACTATGCTTAGGTTTTGGTAACAGAAATGATAAACCGGAGCCCACCTGTGAAAAATTAATAATTGCGATATCAAACTGATAAATGGCACTTAAAGTAAATCAAAGTAGATGTTCATCAGCAGGATAATTTTATACCCAAGTTGTGTTCTATAATTGGTTTTCACTCATGCATCAATTGTCAAATACGTTGTATGTTTTCCTGTAGTTTTAGATACATTAATTAGCTGATGGCAAATTCTTGGATGTAAAAGGGCAGCAAAAACACAGCAGTTCAAAATCTACAGGTATTTGGCAAGTACACCACTGCCAAGTGTTAGCTCGGAATTCCTTAGCAAATTAAGTAGATAGCAGGGCTCGCCTTTAGAAAAAAAACCCTGGGGCCAGCTGGCTCCTAACTTTTTAGATTTGGTCGCCAGCACAAATATTCTGGTCGCTAAAATTTTTTATTGACTCAAAATTTCCGCAGTAAGAATTCCATAGCAGGTCCAGGTGCGAAAAACGGTAATTGAATT
>JAOTRI020138562.1:0-10889 GCA_028564885.2 Zoanthus sanctaehelenae
ATGTTCTTAAATTTTGGCCGATTTTCAGCCTGATGTTCTTATAAAAAAGGTTCTTATAAAAAAAAAGAGTGTATTCACAAACAATTGTAGATTTGTACAGACGATTAGAGAGATTTCTAACATGCATGAGAAGGTAAATTGTGCATCTGTAAAGGCCAGTATAACGTTGAGCGTTGTATTTATATATAAATGAGACTAAACTTTGCTTGTAGGAGACAAAAAAACAAATTGTTCAGACAAGAAAAACAAGCTGCAAGACGATTCTGTTTATTTCTTGTTTATATATCTTATGTGAAGATACCGCATATACATATCAAGTTGTTCATCGTTAACCATTTATTAAAAAGAAATCTTTTTGGCTAAATTTGTGCTCAAAACTTATGCTTGCTATTTCTTCTTAAAACTAGAAGCAAATCCAATTAACAATATCTTTATATTGATTCTCGGTGCCGGCCTCTCTACACTACTAAAATAAATCGGTTTGGAAACGAACAATTTTTGAGCTGTTGTCAGTGTAAACGTAGTATTAAGGGTGTGCTTCATTTTTGAGGCACTTACTTAAATGCTGAACTGAAAAGAAATTTTGACAACTTCCCAGCGTTGTAACGGTATTGAGCCGGGAAATGTTAAAGGCTTTAAAAAAACAACTTGACACAAACATATATCAGTTAAAAGAAAACTCGATGACTATCGTTTTTTGGTTTGAGCTATTCATCTCAAATAAGTTGTAAAAATGGTCCAAACTAAACGAAATTCAAAACACCTTTAACCTTCGCATCAATGAAGATTATATTTCAATACAGAATCGAACTGATAAACGGTGGGCGTATCGATACAAACTTATTACTAAAAATATTGAAATTTAAGTTGATTTTGTTTAATCCATATGGAAAAAGGCAATCAGTTGAACCATGCAGTTTTAATTTTTTGATAATCTTGAACTTGAAAAACACTTTGTAATCAAATATGATGTTAAAATTTTGGAATAATGAAATGTCTACTGCGCACAGAAACCAAATGCGAAACTATACGTACTAAATACAGTGTGTGTATGAAATAGCTCCGATCCGCCTCTAAGCTTTTTACAAGACTTCCTTTTAATTTCATTTTCAATCAATAATTTCTTTTGTCAATTTCTATAGATTTCAAAAACCATGCAAAGCGTTTCTTACTCGTTCCGACGCTTAACTATAAAAAAAAATCATTTCCACCTTTATGTAAAACTTCCCGCTACTTATTCAGTATTTATTGAAAACTAAAATATATATACGAAACCACGCTCCTGTGTATATAGATAAAACTAAAAAAGGAAACTTCGCAATGAAGTCAATGACTCAATAAAACAAATGTAAAACATACTATGTTTATTTTTTGGAATATTTCAAAACGATAAGAAAAGATGTCCAAACTGCTATTATAATTTCGATTAATAGCAACCGTAAATGTTATGTTTCCAAAACGGCATCAGAACAATATACTTTTTCAATTACATCTTTCTGTTTGCTATGTTTTAGTAGCCTTCTAATTAATAGTAGAGGCCATCAAAAGTGGAGAAGTGATCCTTTTTAAAACAATTAGTTAGATTTTAAAATCATAAGTACGGCTCACTAATTTCGAACTGAAACTGAATCAACCTTTAATACAACATCATTTCTGACTTCTTCACGTAGCTGTTACTCGTAAATATATTGAAAAAACCGACTTATAACATTTTTTTAATTAAAAATATAAAAAATGACGAAAAATATTTGTGAAGACAAATATATAAAAAGGGCAAATATAAAAAAGTTTCTTGAAGTCACAGGTAATAGTTGTTGATAAAACGTGTCCGTTAATTTTTAGTCCTATGTTTGGTTTAATGGCGATGATAATTTCAGGGCTGGTCGCAATTCCGCTCCTCTTTTTCTTCTGTTTCTTTAGAAACTGGAAGTGATAAAGAAAGAATGTGTTTAAAGTCATGTCGCGATAGTGTTCTAATTTTAGGTCACTCATTCAAGTTACCATCGATTGTGTTGTCTACTTAAAATTCTTTTTGATAACTTGACTTTTTTTACCTTTTTTCAAATGTTATTTTACCTTTCACAAACTGCTTTACATAGAAGTTTGTTGACAACCCGAGGTGCAAAATATGAATGAATTTACAATTTGCACCTGTCAAATATGGCGGGAAAACATTTGCATTTCTACTGATTTGGCGCTTTGTAAATGCTTTGATGTGCCCTTGGATAAGAATCGAATTTGAATGAGCTCTCTTGCTCAAATCTTGACCAATAGTAAACTAGCTATTCACTTTAGTGCAAATTACCTTCATTGTACATTGGAAAGTTTGAACAGCGGAGAAAATATCACAATGGGTGAGCTTAGAGATTCGCGAAAGAACTCCTTAAAAAGAAATAACAAAAACATGCCATCATTAAGAATTTTTGTTCGCCTTTTTGTTTTTCAAAGTAATAAAAAAACAAAAGACAAAAAAGTATTTAACTTGAGGAAGCTGCGAAAATCAAAGTTTTATTGGAAGAGAGTTTCATTTGTGAGTTTTTTTTTTTTTACCCATAGGCATAACAAAAGTGAATTTATTGAATCAAAAAGTGTGTTTAAAAGAAGTTGTTTAGCTTTTAATTCAAGATAACAAAACAAAAGAAATAATAGAACTAAACAGGTTTTTCTTGGTACAGTATCTAGTGATTAATGCCACGCGAATCCTTAGAAAAACAAATGTTTTGAATTGAAAATGCTAATTTATCCTAATGACCAGTTTCTGTTGGTCTTTAGAATACATTTTTTGATTTATTCGCCCCGCACGTGCGTGCTTTGAAAGCAAATGGAAGCAAGTGAAGTGCAATAGACCAATGAGAGAGCGACTCGCGGAGTCTCATTCATTGATTTAATTCAAAAATAATGAATCTTTTCTACCACTCCCATTCACACCACTAGCACATAAGACCAGCTTTTAACCGCGCTCAGTTGCACTGTGATCATTTGATCCTGTAGATGTCACTTAAGAAAGTGTTCGATTCAATGGTTAAAAATTAAGCAGTCGAATTCTCACAAGAAAAAACACATAAAAATGGTCGCTTGAAGACTTCTAGATAAATAGAAACAGCCGGTTGAGGACTTCACCATTTGTATGGTTTTCTTGGCAGGAATAATTGTACTTTAGCTCTTTATTGGTCTACAGATATTCCATAATCATTTGCAAAGTGGTTTACAAAAACATCGGATTGGATAAGTGGTTCTCGGCGGGACTTAAACAGTAGAAGCTAATTTTGAAAAAAAAACGAAATGGCGGACCATGATGACCACTCAACTGCTTCCTTGCTCAACTTTGTAAGTTTGGCTACAAATAACATAAAGATGGCTCTCGACAGACCGGTAAAGCCCAAAAGAAAGGTCAATCATAGGAAGTTTCTCCAGAGACAAATGAAAGGAAAGCAGTGTTATGAAAATACTTGGATTAGTCTGGGAGAGTTGTCAAGTTATCAGACACCGGAAAGTGCGGGAGAAGAAAAGTGTAGTACCAGTCAGGTTGGGGAAATTAAAACACGCAACACGCAAAAACAGCCTGAGATAAAAACTAAGGACAACACTATTGGCGCTACCGAGTCCTTGAATGCTCTTTTTGATCTTGAAAAGCTTGATACTAAACACGCAAAAGAATTCGAGGCGCCGTTATCACACCATCATGCTCAGAAACAAGCTACAGGGTCGCAGTCACTGCGAAAAAGAAAGCTACCAGATTCATTTTGGAACGAGCCTGTGAAAATGGTGCGTTACAACCAAGGACACACGTTCGCCACTCCAAACGCACGTCCTAATATTCACAATGCTTCATGTGACCTTCAGAAACAAGACATCGAATTCTTGGAATGGCTGGGTCCTGAGCTCGATAATCTACTTGAACAGTGGTCCGAATCTGAAAGCGCATCGACTGATTCTGGTCGAGATGCAAGCATTCACTCAGAAACATCTTCTGCTTCAGATCCTCTATCGCCTCACTCTATTTCCGATTCTTCTGATCACGGGACCGCGATCGACGATTTTTGCGAGCAACTTGTTCAGTTCACTGCTACAAATGGCCAGTCGAATTTTCAACCAGTTAACCAGTTAAATTCAGACAATTTCAACCGCGAGTACAATTATTACGGGACGCAAGACCCAACTTGTCTTCACAAAGAAACAATCGGCTGTGCCGATAGTGGAATGCTTTATAATGGACAATTTAGTCTTCCTGTTTATCCTTTCGCGATCGCTCAACAAAATCAAACAATTCCTTGGCAAAATACGGCTGTTTCTAGTCCAAAAATATACAATTTAGGATACACCGCGCTATCCTAAGTTAAGTTTGGGAAAAACAACAACTATCTTATCAGTAAACGAGCAATGGAAACTGTCATTTCGCAAACACTGATATATAAATGTTGAATATTTAATATCAAAATTGTTAGAATAATCAAAAACAATTATTTTTAGAGAGACTCAATTATAACTCTGTGTTAAACTTTATCTAACCTTAAACATAGATTACTTTTAAAATTTCACAAAAATATATTCACAAAATTATTTGAGCGACATGTACATTCGCTGTTGTATAGAATATACCAGTTCACATGCAGTTGTTTTTAAAATTAATCTTTTTTTCTAATTATTATTAAATGAAATTTAAATACCAAGTATCTTACTGAAAATGGTTTTCTATAAAGGAAAAAGTAATGTATTTGTAATACTCGAGAAATTGCGAAGAAAAACTTGATTTATGACTCTTGAACATTAAATTAACTTGAGAAGCAAAAGAGTTTAACAACACTCGGCTTCGGTTTGAATATAGTGAATCACTATATTGATCGTGTTTCCTTATCCTTAGCCGGTCTTAAAAGTAATATGAAAAATTTAATTTGCCGGGTTAAAATAAGGAAGCTTTCTTTTCTATTGTTTTGACAAAATTTTATTACTCATGACTTTTGGAATAAAAAGACTGCCCTTTTCTATCAAAACAAAGGAAAGGTTATTCTTAGTTAAAGGTGATAAACCGGAGAATTTTTTAAAACTGAAAGAGAATGTCGCTTTTGGGAAAAAAATTATATATTTACACCAGAAGCTTTGAATGTGTATAGAATTAAATAAATTTTGCCCTACTTAAAACGTGTGTGTGGTTACTGAGTAAGTTGTCAACTGACAGAAACATAAACACGAACGGCAATGAAAACAGAAATGGCGCTGCTAACAGAATATTTTTTTACTAACAATGTTTCGTCATTAAGATTCTGTTATCGATTGTTTTGGCAGATATCAGTTCTCCAATCAGAACTAAGGTTGATCACAATCAAAATGGCGCCTTCCTTACGAGTCTGTCCTAAAGTGTATTCAGCTGGTAGGTGCACTGAAGTCTTCATAACTTGCCATTCGCGTTTCCGAAATTTTCTTCTGTCTTTCACAACAATAGAAAATAAACAAAAACTAATTTTCACATTCCCCAAAGATAAAAATTACAAAAAGGAAGTTTCATCAACAACTTTTTATGGCTAATTCTTAAAAAAGTCTTATCGGTATGACTTTAATTTGAAGGTTGAATAAATACATTTCGAAGCAGAAGTCGCTGTAACAAAAAGAAAAGTTTTTCATTTACATATCTAGAAAATACTTGCATTTATGCTTTGTTTTATGATGGCAACGTATAATACTAAATTTAATTTTTTACTTAATCATTTGTAATATTACTTCTAAGTGACGGGAGAATTATCGGTGTTTCTGTTTTCAGAATACCTTCTTATCAAGTTAAAGTTTCTAAAATTTCTTTTTTCAGGAAGTTCAAAACGATTTCTGACAAAAAACTAACTATTTCGCCTTCTATTCACAATATTTTTTTAATTAGAACTCTTTTGTGGAAACTGTCAGAGAAAGTAGCAAGTAGGCTATCTTCCCAAGAGATTGTTTAATTAAAAGTGTGTATCGTTTTGAAAACACTCTGCAGGGGTAAAGTATGTATATATCTCAAAAAAATAGAACAGTCTGTGCAGTTTGTACAATTTTCGTTCAAAATATTACCTAATTGTTTTTTCCAAGTACGTGTAAATTTTGACATCAATGTTTGTAAATTTTTGTTTTGTTTTAACGTTCTGGATTTACCACTTGAAAAGTGAAATGTTTGTCTTGTGGCCGTTTTGTTTGATTATCCAAAATCTAATCAAATTTATCAGAAAATTGTGAAATGGATTTACCACCAAAAGCAAGAACATAGAACGAACTTTGTGTTTTTGTATTGAAACTAAAGATAGAGTTGTTATATTTAAACAAATTGTTAAGAGTAAAAGAAGCACAAATTATACCATACGCATCGTTTTGATTCATGCCTCTCTTTTAATATTGAAAAACGTTTTTCCGTAACACCGGATTTGTTCTTGAAGCTGTTCATTCAGATAGCAGCTGGATTAACATTTAACGAGAAAATGTTAATAAGATTTTTAATCTGTCCAAAGTATTTTGCGTCTGTTAAGAGCTCCTTCAAAAAGATTAAGTATTTTTAATTTACCCACAATTTACTGGTTCGGTATAAATGTAAAAAGCGCAAACTAGTATTTAAGATTAAAATTTGATCAGTACTACTAGTAATGGTTGTATTAGGTTTTTTTTTCTCTTTTTTTTACGTAGGAAGCTTAAGAATGTGATGTGTGAGCTGTAATAAATTATTAACAGCTCATTAACGGCAATTCTTTCTCGAACCTGCGTAGTGTAAAAAGAAAAGCAGTGTAATTTGTAAGGCAAAGTAGAGCATAGAAAACAAATTTTATCAAAAAAATTTTCATATTGTGAAATACTGACATGAAAATGCCAAACGTGTTAAAGACTGCGCTTCGCGTACTATAGGCGTAAGAGCAGACTAAAAATTTTCTATACACTGTATAAAAAAGTCCAATTGTTTCTCAACTGAAGCTCGTTATTTTTGCAATTTCACAACGTGCCTCTCGTTTTTGCAAAAACAACGTTTTTTCGGACCAAAGCTAGAAATTCATATTTTTTGGCCGATTTTAGGCTGAAAATATTCAAACGAATATTCTTGTATTTTTACTTTTGGGAATATCGGTGCTACGGAATTTTTGTTTTTATAATGAATATGGTATCTAAGTGCTTCAAAGGTAATAGATTTATATTTGGGATTAGGTGTAACTGCAATACATGTAACCAAGAAGTAACGTTTCTTTTTTTAACGGGCAAAATTATTCTTAGCAAAACCTAAGCGTCAGTTTTATACTTAAAATCCAATTTCAGCCTAAATACTCTTTTAAATTTACTAAATAAGAAAACAGTGTATTTCTCGACAGCAGTAATAACTTCAATGAGAGTTTTAGAAATTGACTGTGATTATGTCATTTACTTTCCTTGCACGTCAGTTTTAACGTTTAGCTGCTGATGAAGAAAGTGTATTTGTGACTCCGGTTGGTTTAATTAACATATAAAAAGAAATTAGTGCACTTTTTATATTCAGACTTATCTCTGGTAAAACACCTCAAAACAAAGCCGACCTTTCACAAATAAAGTCTTATACGATTAAAACATTGCACAGAATTGTTATGAAATAATTATTCATCCGAGGAGTTGGATTATAATTTAAGTTTTTTTTTCTTTTGTCTCACGACAAGCCACTTTGAGTTTGATGTAGTTCGCGACGTTTGGACTACATGCTTACAGATAATCTTCTTCTTTATCGCCTAAAGAAGATTAGCAAGTAACTGCAGTCGAAACGTCGCGAACTATATTCAAGAGACTTGTCGTAAGACATAAGAAAACAGAACTTAAATTATCATCGTTGTATTGTACGTTTTAGTTTTAGCTGCAGTTGTTTTGATTGAGATATAGACCAAAAATCCCTTCCCTACTTTTAATTCTTAAAATTAAAGTTAAAGTATTAAAACGAAAACATAATTCATGCTAACGCAAAACTTAAAGTTTTAAAATAAAGTTAATTTGTGTCACCCTTGTTTCTAGGTATCCAACGTTCCGTGGCAAAGAAATTTGAGAAAAGGAATGCGAACTGTCTTCCGGTGCAATCAAGCAAAATAATTTTCTACATTTTCTTTGCATGTATAAATATCACTATTTTAAGATACATTATTTTATAATATCTACCTCCGGCAGATATAATATATAAAAACTAGTTATTTCTAATAGAAATTAAACTTACTGCAGCGAGTGCACTATTTTGTTAGCGACAATACTGTTCTTTTTTCGACGTTTTATGTACTGCCTACTGGTTGTTACTGTGTAAAGGGAGAAGATTTTAAAAATATGTTAGAGTGAACGCACTTAGAATGGTCTTCATTAATCTTTGAAATATCGGACGAAATATCATTAGCGTATAAAACTTTTCCATACTTTCATGATAACATTTTTACTTTTTTTTTTGCAGTTTTATAATAATTCTTAGTCGTGGAAGCGTAGAAACGACTAGTGGGTAGAATATGCAAATGTTCACTCAGTCAGATTTAAACAAATCGATATGTTGACGGCAAACTGACTGATAACAATTCAAAATTCAATACTGACAAAACCCATTGAAGCAAAATGTATCCACGACTTATTCACAGTTTCCTTTAATTTACACTTTAGCTGAGCCGTTAATAACATGTATGGTGTGTACCGAAATGCTAGAGTAGTGGCATACTTATCTCCGATTTCGGTTGTTTTAGGAGGATGAGAGTCTTTAACTTCCTTTGGACGGAACACTAATCCATCACAGGTTAGCTCCCAGCAAGCGCTGGTACTCATTTACCTACCCCGGAAGGATGGAAAGCTGAGTTGGCTTCGGCGGAAAAGAAGGTCACACAAATATTCGAATCTCGGCAAACTGCTGGGATCGAAACTGAGAAACAGGATTAATGGAAGTCTTCACTTAAAACTTTCTATTTTATTTTTCAGCCTTGTTATGAGCTTGTTTTTAATTATTTGTTCTACTTTTTTGGCCAATCGTAGCCTCATTGTTCTTATAAAAATATTGTGTCAAACACAACTGCTGAGGTTCAGTTTGTAGTTCTCAATTAAAAATTACGCTTACGGCTTAGAAAAAGAATCATTCTTTGACAGCCTTCCATGTTTACAGATTCATTTTCGTTCTAGACTAAAAGTTTGTGTAATCAACTGTCAAGAAACAATGGAACTCATTCTGACAGTGCGACTGAAGAAGAGATTTTCACAACAGTCAGATCTGAATTTTTTTTTCCGGAAAATCCCCCTGAAACTTTAATTTCAATAAACACTTCATATACTAAATCTCCCGTTGCGATTTCCTGCTTATTTTTAAGTGCAAAAAATGTTTGATCAACGAATGATAAGAGTTAATGATAGCGTCGCTATTTAATCTTTATAATTAATTTGTTTATTTTGTTTGGCTTGCAACACCTTAAATCTTACAAACTCTAATAGCTTTTTTAAAAAAATGAGAGAAAATTTTGCAATTTAGTAAGACTTTTTTTAAAAAAAAAGAACAACAAATTTTCCCGATGCTTGTAGTTTTTCATTGACTGTTGTAGCCTTAAATTGTTTTTAATTTGTTCATATTTCTGTGAGCGGTTTCAGATAATGAGAAACATCGAAAGAAAAAGACAAGGCATTGACAAAACATTTCTGATCATCTGAGGAACCTTAATTATAACATGAATACGTGTCAGAAGCATTTAGGGCAATAATAGATATACTTAATCAATGTGAAACGGTGCTTTGGTGTTTTTACTCATTACTGTGCAACAATGTGACAATGTGAACTAGACTGCGAGCAGTCTCTCTTTTCCTCGTAATTAGTGCAAGTTGCAAACAAAAAATTGCTTAGAAACTGCTGACTGATTGTATTGTGGACAGTGAGCAGTTTCTAAACAGTTTTTGTTTTTAGCTTCAACTGATTATGACGAAAAGAAAGAGACTGCTCGCAGTCTAATTGCGAACATAAATTACAAGATTTAACAAAGTTTCAACTAAAATATTTTCATTGTTTTTAGCCTGAGCTGAAAAGCTTGAGCTTGTTCTTGAATTGTTTGTAACTTTCGTCCAATCTGAGCCTCATTGATGCGTTTATACCATTCATGGAGAGTTAGTTGTTTCGGTTCATTCAAACCCGTGTTTGGCTAATACTTTACTTAACTAGGCTGCAGTATATCAAGACTTCAGTGTCAGATTACAATCTCATAATTAAAACTGATTAGCGCTTTTTGGAGCTAATGGTTGTGACAATCTTCTTTTTAAAACATACCTTTTTAAAAAAGATTGATTTGAGTTTAGCCAGACTAAATTATTGTGTTGGGGGTGGGCCACGGATCCGACAGACCCTCATTTTTTCCGAGTTTGAAAATTTAATAGAAGCTAGATATCTCCTTCGTATATAAATAATGGGTTAATGAAATGTTTATTTTTACAAATGGCTTTTTGTTTTGCTTGTAATGGTATTGCTTAGTGAAGTCTGCTTTTCATTCTGGTTTTCAGACTTATAATATTCTTCCTAATAAAATATTTTGACGATTATTTGATCAAACAAAAACGTTTTTTCTCATTAAAAATATATATTCTTTTGGCTTTCAGCAAGAAATTAAATGCGCTGAAATGCCATTGCTTTAACACAAAGCGTGACACTTAATGACATTTATGTAAGTTATATACATTTTTTTAATTTCATTAATTTTCAAAGCGACCGACAAAACATATTTTTAAAAATATCCGTGCCCCAACAAATTCATTTGGTTTAGATAGATTATAACGCTAGCTCATAGAAACTGCTGTACCACTATTAGCGAAAAGTAACTAGCCGTGAACTAGCAATTTTTATGAGACAACTTTTATGTGACAATTTTTATTTGCTCGTGTAGATGAACAAAATTGACCAATTTTTGTATGACAAATATATTTGCTGA
>JAOTRI020138573.1:0-10889 GCA_028564885.2 Zoanthus sanctaehelenae
AAATAAAATTTAGAACATAATTATGAATCCAAGCATTATGTAGCCCGAGTAAACGCGTGTACACGCGTCTAGTTTTTATTTGAGAAGGTGTAGAAGCTGTGAAAGACTTCGATCCGTCAACATCATGTGATTGTAACTTACCGCACTTTTCTCGTCGTCCTCTAGTCACGTAATTAAGATGGGCGCACAAGTTGGAAATAATCCTTTCATTTTGGAAAATTCCACCTGGTTTATTCACATCCCAAAAATGTTTTCGTTTCTAGTTTTGGGGAAACATGCAGCCACGTAGTAGCTGTTATGTTCAAAGTTGAAACATTAGTCAAGATTGGTCTCACAACTGCCGCGTGTACAAGCGAAGCTTGCAGGTATTAAAAACACAACCAGTTTCATTAAATACGTCGAATTTTTAAACTCAGGACGAACGTTTTAAAATATTTTGTGGGATATCAGCTTAAATGTAGTTAAACAGGTTCTACTATCTTTACTAATAAAACTGGTAAAACTTGCTAGTTTGTCTCAAGTAGTCAAGAGATACAGCTATGCGGCAAAAAAAACATGTCATCCGAATTTATTACCTACAAACTTTAGTCAAGTAGCTCATCAAACAACAACTTTTTCGATAACACTATGTGAATTATTATTTCCAATAGTTTATAGTCATCAATAAGATTTTCTTCTCCCTTTCTTAGCCTCAGCATTCTTAATTTTTTTGGCGATCTTCAGGCTCATGTTTTTATAAAATATGTTTTTACAAAAAAGTGTATTTATGTATAATGCATGGTTTGTCATTATAGCTTTAGCTGGTATGGAAATGCACTGCTACCACCTCCCAACCATGCCCCCATTCCCAAAAAAAAACAAAAAAAACAGTTTACTTATGGTGGATCAATGTCAACTTTTAAACAAATGTAAACTTCAAATTGTAAGCAGGGGTTCGTTACTGGGTTGCCTTTGACAAAACCAACCTTAAAACACCTTCCATGTTTTTGTTTTGTGTCAGTGAAAAATTTTGATTATTGCACAAAACAACATACATGATTCCCAAGCACTTATCTATACTTTCTCTATGTAATAATTAGTTTTAATTCTTGTTTGTTGTTTTACTTCTTTTTCTTTGAAAAAGAATAGGTACTCTGTAGAAAAACTTGTAAAATGAAATTATTGCTATTCTCATTATTTTTAAATTTTTATTTATTATTAAAGTGACTTAACAAATATGTGGGTTGCACACGTATTGTAGACACTTATGTCGATAATAAAAATTACCGGAGAATTGACTAGTTTACATGCAAATGCCTCTGTAACTAACGTAGTTAAAACTGAAAATTACCCATAGACAAACGACATAGGTAATTGTTGAGGTTTATTCGTAGTTAAAAGTTTTAACCAACTGAATTGAGGAAAAACTTTTAAGATAAATCTACAATGATTGTTAGCAGGTAACCCAGTGGATGTTAGCATAATGTCTTGTTTTATTTTCTTCAAATTGCCTATTTCTTTTGTATTTTCTACAGGCATGGAAAGCCATTCGCAAGTTGAGACTGACGACGAGACTGTTTCTTACGAGGTGTTAGTAATGCCACCTCAAGTCTCCTTTAGTCCACCATCATTCATTGGTGTCACCTAATTCCCTGCCATATCCATTCAATGGAACATCACTTCCACGGTTGGGAGATGCCCCAAAAGATCTCCCAGCAAAACACAAAGGCCATTTGAAGTCTTTGTCTGTCATATATGATAAGGTAGACAAAATCCAAAAAAAACAACAACAGGCTAACTCCACCAAATGGTTTGATCTCAAAAAACCAAGATTGACAGTCTCAAACTTCGGTAAAATTTGCAAAAAAATGCGAAACAAAAGATCAAAACCAGAACTAGATGCTCATGACATGGTCAATCCTAAGTCCCCGACTGATTTCCAAAATAAAATATTCAATTGGGGAAAAGATAACGAAAGCACTGCTATACAAGTGTACAAAGGAATTGCGGAAAGGAAACATGTCACTGTACATCAGCCCAGAGGATCCTATTCTTGGTGCCACTCCTGGTAGGGTCTGCTACGGTAGTACAGAGGCCAACAGAAGTCATTGAAGTTAAATGCCCATACAGTGCAAGGAACAAAACCCCAACTAAAGCAGCACGGTCATTTATAATTATGGCCGAATTACATGATGGGAATGTGAAACTAAAACACGATCACGAGTACTACTTTTAAGTACAGGGACAAATGGCAATCACTGGCGTTCAGTGGTGTGATTTTATAATCTATACCAAAGCTGTATTTTAATTGAGAGAATACAATTTGATCAGCTGCTTCAGACTTAAATGACTTCTTTTATTCTTATTTTCTACCAAAGTATCTTTCATCATAATGTAAGAGTCTTTGAATTAATTAATTAAAAATGTTTATTTATGTAAGACATGATACTGGTTCAGAGGAAACCTATTTTACTAGTGGTGGTAGAAGATTTACAAGAGCAGCAATAATTGTGACTATCTTGTTAGCACTCTTGACCAGATCAAGATCCCACGTTGTGTTAAGAATCTGGAATTTCTTCATCCTGCCAATGGCTCGTTCAACCTGTTTAAGAAAAGGTCATGAACGTAATAAGTTGAAACAGTGTCAAATAATCAAATTATAATGGATATGTTTGTAATTTCAGTTTCATGGCATGGGTTTTTAATCATAAAATATCAATTAAGTATTATAATTCCAAAAAGTTTTAAGTAGATTAAAATTATTTTAACTCACATGTATTCTAGTCAAGTCACAACAGAATATATTTCTTTGCATAACTCTTAATAGCAGGTCTTAGAATTGTGAAAGGGATAGCTTTATGACATGTTACTGTTGTGATGAAACAAAGTTTTGTGTCAAGTGACTTTTAAAAGTTTATTTACTGGCGAAATGTGGTACAATCATCAGAGAATGTCTGTACAATTTACCTGTTTACTGGCCTTAAGAAAAACACTGCTGTAAATATTTGGCTACAAACTGAGTACACTAATCTTGCTAGTTTAATTTGGTGAAAAGATTGTTTGGATTATAAGCAAACGAATATAATCTTCAAAAGCAAACATTTCTTTTATAATTATGCTGTCCTTTTAATATTAACTCGAATTCTTGCAAACATGACATAATATTATTATAAACAATTTGCCCATGGTTAAGAAAACTGCCAACTGGAAACAATTGTAAATATGTAATTAAAAAGAAAACAAACCAATTTCATTCTTCTGGTGTACACAAACATTTTTAAATGTTTAAAAATTTTTAACAAAAGTCAAAAGTATAAAATGCTATGTTTTTCTATATCTAGCATAAAATGTTACTTCAAGATATTCATAAGCCTTACAAACATAATAGTTGATGGTGCAAATGAAAAATCGTTCATTGAAGATACTACTGTTAACAGCAACAATTTTTTACAAAATTTTATCGTTATACTCGTAGTTAAGATTGTTTTTTGGCCATTTCCCGACTTTAGAAACAGCTACACTAGGAAAATAACGATAGTCATTCAACGCATAAATGTACTGATAAAAGACATTTTTGTGAGGGTGAAAGAACTTCACTGTAGGGAAACACAACAATTCTTGGTTCAGTTAAGTCTGAAGGAAAGCTTGCTTGGCCGTAAACGCATTTTAAACGTAGGATTGGAAATCCTGAAAGGGCAAGTTTAAATCTTGAAGTAAAATCTATACAATGGACATAAATTACTGGGTTACGGCGAAATAATTCCAGCTCAACAGTCGCTTCAGCGACAACATCCATGCTCTCAGAGATCTATCCTCGACGGCGTCTTGCAGGAAATGACCAAAATACACGAGAGTGAGGCTAACTTAAACAAAGGCTGATGGGATAGGTGTTAAATCCTCCTTTTGTAGCTCGTATACACGCATACAGATGGACACCGGTTGACCACGGAAAGTCATCGGCAACGTTAGTGTAAGCAATTCAAGATGGCCTGCATTTGAGTGATGGACGCACATGTTTCATGCCTAAAAGACTTTTGTCCGTTTTGAATTTCTTTTTAATTTTACCAAGTTTCTTTAAAGTAAAGGAATCAGCAGTTCATCAGTATGAATAAAGTACTTGATTGTTGACTGCAATGGATCAAACTAGTAAGACCACTTATTACCTTGTTGGACATTGAAAACATCTGAGCTTAAAGGAAAACAAATGGCTTGCAACGCCGCTAGTTACCATTAAATCACAACGATCTACCCTAGTAATGTTCGCATAAATAAAAAACAAGAATGTCTTAAATTACCTTTGATATGTACAAAAATGAGTTAGGGTCGTACTTGACACAGAAACTGTCGCCCTGCAAACATAATTCAGATGAAAAAAGTCATGTAAGATGACTTCGTGTAAGATGTAACAACAAACGTTACTTTTGACACTGGTTCAGTTATATCAACTGCATGCTTACCTGATAATCTAAATAGCTTTCTATTTCAAACTCCGGGCAAAAGCTTGGCGACATTATATCTGAATCTTCCATACGGGTTCGTCCAAACCTCTGTTCCCATTCGGGTCCACTTCGATAGCTTATGGTCGCCATTTCGCTGTTCAAAGTAAGAAAACAAACATATTTTCCTCAGTGCATCGGAAGTTTTTCAGGATTTTTGGCAGCGGGTGGAATATTCAAAAGTCAGCTGGCTTGAGCAAGCAAGCTGTTGTACAAAGTCATGATATCAGTTCACCAAGTATATGTCTTAAAATTAAGTGCACTTAACTTTGCTTTATTACAAATGGTTATCTTACATTTCTATGAGCGACAAACAAAGGAAACTTCCAATTTATTGTCAGATAACATCGCCATTTCCAACGAGCTATTTTCACTCAAAAACTGCAACTGATCATTGATACCAGGACACCTGCCGAACTTCAGCAACCGATTCTTTCAGTTAACGATAAACCAGTGTCCTCAATTTCATTTTAGACTCATTTTTAAATGAAGATATTCCACCTTTTATTTTGTTTCAGAAACGGGAGTGGCTAGTCACCAATCCACCTTCCCTAAATCCGCCGCTGAGAATGTAGGTGAATAGAAACAAAGAAATCCTCTTGAAACAGGTTGAGCTATTTATAGATAAACGAAAATTCTTCTGTGCAGAGCAAATCTGCTATGATTCAAGCCCAGCTTCTTCTCTAGTTTCAATTTTGTTACCTTTTCTTATGATCTATATCAAGTTGCCTGTCATCACTTTAAACTTCTATCACCATCCATCATATTTTTTTAAATATTAATACAGACACTTTTCATTTCCTTAACATTTTCATTTACTCTAACGAAGGGCTAACCCTCGAAAAGTCAAGTAATCTGTTTACGGCAGTTTTTAAACATTTTAGTTCCTAAATAGTTGAAAAAGTAGAACAAAATAGGCCTGGAAAGATGCTACAGAATAACATACGTTGTCGTTGCCAAAACTAGAAAAGACCGTGTTGCTGAATTATTCAATAAACACAAGTGTTTCAGCATTTCATCTTTAAATCAACGCATGAATATGCATGAATGAATTGCAGCCATTTCATCTACGAGTTGTTTAGCCTACGGCCTGTTCGCCTACACATGAAGTCATTTTGCCTGCGGATTGTTTGCCTGCAGCATGTATGAAGTCGTTTCGCCAAATGCCTGTTTGCGCCTACGCAATAATAATAATAATAATAATAATAATAATAATAATAATAATAATAATAATAATAAATAAATAAATAAATAAATAAATGCATTAATATAGCGCTTATACTTAGAGTTCTAAGCGCTTTACAACTAAATACAGGTTTTGACAGTTTGAGGGTCTTAGAAATTCCGATGAGCGGCTCACATGTAATGGCGCAAATTGGCAGCCAATAACAAGTGCCCTCAGTTGAAGAGACAGACCACAACACCGGGATTACCACCCTGCTTTTTGCGAGAGGCTTGTGGGTTCTTTTAAGTCCCTCGGCAGAGAAATCGAGAGACTGGGCCTATGGTTTAACGTCCTTATGCGAGTAGACACGAAAATCTAACTATTTGCAGATGTTAGAGCAAAGGCAGCACTTTCTCCTCAATTATTTTACGACCCTGATTAGTGGCCTGGCCGGGATTCGATTCCGAGATCTCCCGCACAGACGACTAGCGCCTTACCAATTGGGCTCAGTAACCAGGCAGCGGTGAAGTCGTTTTTGTCTACGGCCCGTTGGCCAACGTGTGAAGACATCTTATCAACGTGTTGGGTCTTGCGCCGTTTAGCTTACTACCATATTACATAAATCAACAAAATGAATAGAGAAAGTGAGTTTTAAATTAAAAAGATATAATATACCAATGTTGATGATTTGTATGTTTACGTGATTAATTAGAATTAAATGTTGAAGCGATACGAAAGTGAATTGAGTACAAGCTTATTTTTATTTTTACAAATAGAATTAGTCGTTTAAAATGTCATAATCGAAATATGTCCTTACTCATGATAGTTTTAAGCATAATATTCAGTCTGGTGTACTGAAGAGATTTCCTGGGTTTTCTTAAAAGCACAGAGCATTAAAAAAACTTTAAAATTATCGGTGTTAAGTTCTCATTCATTCTTGTATATAACTAGAGTACATCACTTACAAAGCTCAAAAAAACATGAAATAATACTAAGTGTACGTACCGGGCATGTTTCATACCCATACGAGGGAATTTGCCGTCATAATAAAAGCCTCGGTTCCAATTGGGATCACTCATCAAAACACGTCTCTGAACATATCTCGTAGCTATTGATGTTGGGTGTGACTGTGCACAAGCTGAAATGGTGATGACTCTGTAATAAAAACCATCCACAATGTTAGGTATAAGCAGCCTAACTCGCTTACTGGTCGTCTGCATGATGGACCAAAGTTACTAGCCAGGTTGATTATGGTCTGGTGGAATGTACAATTTACTGGAACACTTGTATGAACTCAAGTTTGGTTAAATTGACAGTCACAGCTTCTTCTCAAGGGTAAGCTTGGGTACATTCATTTGGTAATGTAACTATCACAATTATTTTCGTTTCTTTGACATAAGATAAAAGAACAGAAACAAAAGCCAAATGTAAAGAACATTACTCAATAAAATTGTTTAACATTGCACACAATAGAAACATAAATGGCCTCATGTCCTACAGTTGTAGTTTAGTTGTCTTTTAGTTACCTTCCGACTCGGTCAGGATATACCGCCGCAGCAGACAGTGACAACATACCACCAAGTGAAGAACCAACAGCTGCATGAAGCTGTACAAATGAAGAAACATCCTTTTAATATCACAATATTGATAACAGTTACATATTTCCAATATTTAGAATATTTTTTATTTTGATTGGTGAAGCATTTGATATATATTGAAGAGGGCCTAGCTTATAGTAGATGTGGGTTGTGGCTAAAAAAATAAATATAACTAAGTGTAATGCACATGCAAGCTTGCATGCTCAAAAAGCCACTAAATAAGGCACTAAGTAGATACTAAATCCATTTTAAAATATGATCCTGAATGTTAACAGCCCTGGATAGAAAAGAAAAGAAAAGAACCCACGCACTTGTCGAAAAGAGTAGGGTAATGATCCCAGTGTTGTGTTCTATCTGTTCTTCTGAGGGCATTTCTTGATGATATTATCTGTGAGCCGCTCCAGCGGACTATCTAAGACCCTCAACTGTCAAACTTTGTACTGATCTTTGTAAAGCGCCTTTGATCATATCCATATGAAAAGAGCGCTATATAATATAAATGCTAAGTTGTTATCATTATTATAATCCTCTACTGCGCATCCAATCTTCGTTTCTCGAGTCTTCGTCCAACAATGCTCGCGATCGTATCGTCTACTCTCAAACGTTCTGTATGAAGAGCTATTTTGATTAGTTTTTAATGAACAATGAATCTTACCAGAGGTAGCGTAGGACTATAGCAATACAAATGACAATTTAAATTATATACTTTTGATTCAACATGTGATGCGCAGTAGAGTTTAAAGTTATTTTGAATCAACCATGTAGAATTAGATAAAGAAAGTTAGCATCTTAACACATAAGTTTAAATTTTTACAGTAAAAAAAAGTATTCAAATTCGCAATAAAATTTCAGGTTTCTAATTTTTTTCTCTACTTTACTATAGGTGAAAACCAAACAGTTTTTGAAGCAATTACACAGATATGGTACTCCATATTCCTCAGCCAGAGACATTTTCAGCTACTAAGATCGACCCTGATAGAACTAACGAGTAATAGAAATATTAAAGAGTTGAGTAACGGCGTCATTGAAATACCGCAAGAACAGTTTCTCAGACTTCAAAAGGTTTGGAGAATCTGGCTTGAAATGTCGTCTTGGACAGAACCCTGGATTGAGAAACAGAGGAAAAGTTGTTTTATAATGCCTTATCCAATTAAAAGGATCATCGACGCTTTTGTAAATGACGTACCAGAAGAACACAAAGCGTCTTGCCGGGAATGGTTTGCGAGCGGAATTTTATTGCCTGAGCAGAAAAGAGTTGAGTTAGTAAAACAAAACATAACAATGGCCGGAAATAAGTAAGCAAAATATTTCATTTGAATACAATTAGTTTTGAAATAAGTAAGCAAAATATTTCATTTGAATACAATTAGTTTTGCATCAGTCCTGTATTTTGAATTGTTTACCTTATGTTACATGTACAAAATTAGTGTTTATAAAAAAACTTCACTTCCATCCTTTTGAAAACCGATTTTTGCGTTATGTAAGCTCATCTTGTGCGCGCGTAACCTTAAAAAGGGTCTAAATGGAGAAGGGGGTGGGGTCCCTTTGATAGTTGACTGTTAATGTTAAATATAAGCCGTTTTGACAGTTGATGGTTAATTTTTCGGGATAATGTTTGGAATGTGAAATGGGCAAAGTTAGCTCTACATTTGGTTGAAACGATGTAAATTTTTGCTCGCATTTTAATATTCCAATTAGTCCTATAATCTGTGTGTTTAATTTGAAGTTTTATGTGTGTACCCAGCACCTTCGATTAATTGCCTATTCCATTTAGGGTTGCATTGCATGTGTTTTTCACTGAGCAACTTGCAGGGCAATGCATGTCACTATGTTGATAGTTTCTGAAAAATAATTCGCGTGTAACATCTTTCTATGCAACTGCAATGTGCAACGAAATCTGTATCACAATTCTATCACAAAGGCTTTTAAAACAATCATTCAAGTGATCCAGCATCGGTGTCCCTTCCATCAGCATGTTTTGTTTCAATTGCTTATTATCAAGTAAAGGATTCCTAATTTTTTTTACTGGCACGGGTTTGAAAAAGTACCTTGCCATCAGCAAATTGCAAGGCAGTTTTTACAATAGTTGAAGCTAAAATCAAATATGCACGTTTATTAGAAATGATCATTCTGCGAAGAGCACCAGTGACCATCATGAAGCTCTATCATTATTAGCCCTCGTGATGTAACTCTTGCATGGGGGGGCTAGGGGCAGAATATCAATACGGCTGTCTATGAATTGAAATGAAACCTTTTTCACTGTCAATGCATGTCGAAACTATAAGTTTTATTTTTTGAATCATGGTTAACTTGCTCAACTCTCAATATTTTTTACTTTCTTATGACAGTTTTCAGTTTGGATCAAACGAAGGTCCATTCATGTACTGCATTTCGCCAGATATTTTGCCATTCACTGGCTGGGATTACCTTAGTGTCAAGAAATTCTGTTATAAAGATTGCGTTCAAGAAATGTACAGTGAGTATATATGCCACGTGCTCGAAAAATCCAAATCAAAACTACTGAGAGACCAGATCCGCTTTCAAGTTGTCTTGTCCGATTGCATGGAGATGAAACCATTCCTTTCACCGGAAGTTACATACGACCGAATTCTGACGTCAAACCTCAGCGACTACATTCCAATCGGAGACTTGTTGTTATCGTTCCAGCCTCTGTTGAAACAATCAAACAAGTGTGCTGTCTTGGTCACTGAGACAATGAATTGGATGTCGTTTAACAATTTCGAATCAAAACTATTCTCCTTTGAAACGTCCATTATGTTTTGGAATTTAACAGAAAGAGAAGCGGCGTTGAAGGACACAAAGAGCGAAGCTATAGGATGGTCGTACAACCTGTCATCGCACGTTGAATATTGGAGCCTAACAGAAGAGTTTGAATCTTACTTAAAAGCATCATTGCTGGCCTGCGATCCACAGTTAGCTAAGTACAGAACAGGCGTCCATTTACCGTCATTAACCAAACTGGCCAAGTCTTACGGAGTGGTGTGCCGTGACTTTTTAAGAAACGAAAACTCTATCATGCCATTTCGCTGGCCATTAAACTGTCGGCGTATAACGATGTTAGAAGGGTGGGAGCGAGCAGTAGAATGGGTTTTACTGCATGAATCTAAATCCAGCTGAAATTGAAAGACTGCAGAAGAATAATTCTTGATTTAATTGATAAGTTTGAATTGCTGTGTCACATAGCAAGTAAATTCGTTTTTAAATTTTTTGTTTTAACTACAAGGTAACCTTTTGTGTGCTTTGTAGTTTGCAACTGATACAGCTAAACGCGTTCAATAGTTTTGCCTCTTTGTGCTACCGTTGTGGTTGAAGTAAGTTGGTCCTCTGTGCTGGCCAAAGTTTATCCACCACGGCTTTGCTGAGGCCAGGACAGCGGCCAACAAAACCAATAGTAGGAGTAGAAACTTTATTTCCATAGGATGGACCATTCAGTCCCGAGACTGGTAGCAGAAGGCCCTACATCTATAAAACTATAGTGTTACAAGAATCTAATTTGAATGCAATCTTTGCTAGAAACAACTCATAAGAAAATCAACTAATTACATTTTAATCACACTATACTTATAGCTATCGATTTCTTAAATATTTGTTAATTTGCTATTTTAAAAGTACAAATGATGTTGCGTGTTT
>JAOTRI020138584.1:0-10889 GCA_028564885.2 Zoanthus sanctaehelenae
ATGTCTATCCACAGAGCTATCAGTGTGATCAACTATTTCTATACAATGTCTATCCACAGAGCTATCAGTGTGATCAATTATTTCTATATAATGTCTATCCACAGAGCTATCAGTGTGATCAACTATTTCTATACAATGTCTATCCACAGAGCTATCAGTGTGATCAATTATTTCTATATAATGTCTATCCACAGAGCTATCAGTGTGATCAACTATTTCTATACAATGTCTATCCACAGAGCTATCAGTGTGATCAATTATTTCTATATAATGTCTATCCACAGAGCTATCAGTGTGATCAACTATTTCTATACAATGTCTATCCACAGAGCTATCAGTGTGATCAACTATTTCTACACAATGTTTATCCACAGAGCTATCAGTGTGATCAACTATCTATTCAATCTCTATCCACAGAGCTATCAGTGTGATCAACTATCTATTCAATCTCTATCCACAGAGCTATTAGTGTGATCAATTATTTCTACACAATGTTTATCCACAGAGCTATCAGTGTGATTAACTATCTATTCAATCTCTATCCACAGAGCTATCAGTGTGATCAACTCTTTCTATACAATCTCTATCCACAGAGCTATCAGTGTGATCAACTATTTCTATACAATCTCTATCCACAGAGCTATCAGTGTGATCAACTATTTCTATACAATCTTTATTCACAGAGCTATCAGTGTGATCAACTATTTCTACACAATGTCTATCCACAGAGCTATCAGTGTGATCAACTATTTCTATACAATCTCTATCCACAGAGCTATCAGTGTGATCCTGGGGGATAAGTGGAAGAGGATGAAAATGGAAGAGAGAAAGCAGTACGTGATAGAGGCAAAACAGCTCGCTGAGGAGCACAAAAGAATAAACCCTGATTGTTGGAAGAGAAAGCGAACTCAGGTAAGACGACATAAGAAAACATTTTGAGTCTGCCGGGACGCCGTTGTTCAGAAATTGATTGACTTCAATTAACTTTAATCTAACGTTAAGTCAAAGTTTAAGGAGTTAATTCCTCAGAAGGGTGAATTTAGAATGATAATGTAATGATGTTATTAAGCAAAAAAGTCTTTGTCCAAATACTCATTTACTGGACCGAGGGAGACAGTTAGGTTTGTGGTCCAAAGCACGCCCATGCACGTGATGTCTTCTCGTCCTATAAGGACATGACAAAGGGAGTTTGGTAGTTGATAAATAACAATAGAAGTTAGTGGTTGAGAAATAAAATATATTCTCCGTATTTTCTATGCTTGTTGGAAACCATGGCAAATTTATTGAGAATTTGAGTGCAGCTCAGTTAGAAGCTGGGGTGTAAATATTCTTTTAGAAAAAGACAACGATTATAGATTATAATCGAATCGCATGTCAATTTTGTTCCTTTCGTGAAATTATAAATACACACAACGAGGAGACAACCATCTTATATTCGTGCTTCATAGCACAAGGAAAGAAAACGCTCTTATTAACCAGTCAAAACGCACGAACGCAATTCTAAACCAATTTTAAAACGCGTTGACACCTTCACTATTGGTAATAAACTGACTTATTTGATCTTGGTTCTTTCAGGGAAGACATCAAATTCCAAGCTGTAGAAGATTCTGACGAAATCTCATCAAGAAAAAAAATGCCTATATAATATATGTCTCACTTCATTTTACCGTCAAGGCATAGTGATAAATGATTATATTTCATTGGGTTCAGAAAAACATTTTGATGGGTTTCTTTGAATATGATTAGCTAACACCTTTCGCTGCTCAATACGCAATAGACTCTTTTTTTATGAGAACTTCAGGTTGAAAATCAGCCAGAATTTAAGAACGTGTTTGGAATAAAGCCGAGGCTGAGGAATGGCCGACAACTTTCTTTTGTTACATTAAAGCACAAAATCATAGAATCGGCAAATAGTTTTCAAAATTAAATCACATAAAAATGTTACGAGAACAATTTCTTATTTTCTTTTTTTGCAAATCAAATATCAAAGCTCGTCTTTTCTTAGACCATTCCAGTGTCTGGATAGCAACCAGTTACTAAATTTTGTTTCGTAAGCTAAGCAGAATAGCTATAATGTACACTTTAGCCAACTAAAAACCAATAACAAAGTTCAATTTTATATTTTGAAAACGTTTGTGGCTAAAATCCCAAAATTACTTAAGAACATTCAGCGTCGGCCCAAAACTAAGATGTCCTTATAAAAATGAGTTACAATGCAAACGCTAGAATATCATCTGTGATTGTTCCTATCTACGTTTTGTTAGGCGTATCAACCATGCCGAAATACATATTAGAAGTCTAAGTTTCACCCTTACGTTTTAAACATGTTTGCTTATGACGAAAACGTATTGTTTCTTATAAGAAATGTTTACTGTTATTTATCCGTTGTAGGATATTTTGCACGCGTGCATACAACAGCACTGGGTTTTACTACTGCAATTTATAAACTATATTTTGGTGTTTTGTTTTGTTCATTGAAAGTTACAAAATCGCTGTCTTGCCAAATATTGGTGCGGTTAGTCTTATAGCCATGAAATGGTAGCGACGGTGAAGTCCTCTAGTGAATTGTACTTGTTGAAATTTGTAAATAATGTTGTGTTGAGTTATTTTTGGTACACTGAATAAATTATTGAAATTTTGAAAACTGACTTTTCTTTTGCTTTACCAATCTGATCCCTGAAGAACAGTTTTTTAACTTTATAAACTTACCGTAAACGCTCTAATAAATTTCACGCCTTCCAGTTGAGGGGGGGGGGAGAACTTTATAGAGAGGGGGGCTTATTTAAAACTTTTCGATAAAAACAAGTCAGTAGTTTTTAAGTCAAAAGCAGTCGTTGAAGTACTTAAAACTCAACTAGACAAGAAAATTCAGACCCTCTCCCACATGTTTGTTTTGGCCTTTTCATTTCTTTAGGGGAAAAGGGGTGGGGGGGCTTATTACAAACTCGAGACTCTAGATGGGGCTTGTTTGAAAGAATGGGGGCTTGTTAGAGCGTTTCCGAAATACACCATTCTGAAAAATTTTTTAACTGCCGTGTTTTCACTACGGTGTAAACGTTATACGTTTTTAAAACTGTTTCTATAGAAACACCGACGCAGCTTTCCTTATAAGACCATAAGCTATTGGAATCTATGACCCTCCACTCACCCAGCTGGCGCACGTGTTTGGAGAAAGATTCCGGAGACACTGATAGGTCATACATTTTCACTTCCGTATATGTTGCAGAAAAGCTCGCTTTGAAATTGGTTCAAAAACAATAATTGAAACTGAAGATCATTGTTTTTGAACCAATTGCAAAGCGAGCTTTACTGCAACATATACGGATTGAAAATGTATGACGTATCATTGCCTCAGGAATCTTTCAGGTTTTGTTGGTCCAATGTGATGGACAAAAACGCTATGAAAACGTTAGTGTGAATGAAGATCTTTCATTGCGTTCTCGATAAAATGAAAACGGAGGCTTTCAAAAACGCTTTATTGTTTGTCATGGCCTAAATCGCTTTGAAATCTTTCAACTTGTTTGAGCTACAGCGACTCTTAGGAAAGCGAATTTCTTTGCTTAATTTTTTTATTTGTAAACAGCATCCTCCATGATTGAAATATCATCAGTGGTTAGAGAGCTCCTTAGGTAGTAATTGGTTGCAATTGAGTCACGAAATCCGCTATGAAATAGTTATATATTAGATCAATTCGCCCCTGACTCACCTCCCCTGTCACATTCATCTTCTTCCCAACCCCCCCTCCCCCCTCACCACTTCTCCCTTTCATTATTCGTCCTCGTGAGGCACACAGATTAGAATTTAGGCTGGATTTGAATTGCGATCTATTGGATGACACTGAGTTTGTATACACAATAAACATAAAAGGATTCACACGTTCATGAAATGTCATTGAATTCGAAAATGTACTTTCCTGGCCTATTATAGTCATGAAAATTTGGAAATACGGCCAAGAATATAGAAACGTTTTGGATTTTTGTTTTTTTTAGCTATGTTTTTTGGTGAATAAAATCTTTATGTACTTGCAAAAGTGCCAAGAAAACGCCGTTGTTAAACGGACGTTGTACTGAATGCTCTGCATACGTGAAGTATCGAAAAATTTAATTAGCAACGAATTTGCACTTCATTAACAAATTTGAGAAAAACGTTCATGCACGTTGCACTGTCTTTCAGATTTCAGAGGGCTTCATTTACATTTAAAGTTGGATTAAAGTGCAAGTACGCTGCTATGTTATCAATGATTTATCGATTTCTCAATATTTCTGGGTCATGGGAAATGGCATTTGCTCATAAAAAATCACGAAAATCATTGAATTTCATTCCTCATTCTCAGAAAAAACCCTGCAATATGTATTCAGTTTTGGTGAAAAGCGGTTTACAGAATTTATCTTACATCTCCTAGAGTGTCTTACACTATCTACCTGCTTTATACATCAGAGACAACTGCGAGTGTTTTGTTTTCAAAGAGTTGCTTTTCTGAATCCCATTTCATTTATATTTGTTAGAAATCACATTTTTGTTGCAGCGCGTAATTAAAACAACTAACTCTGAAAATAGTCTGTTAGATCATTGCTGTTAGTAGCTTGTGATGCTAAGATTTTGCGCGTTCTTCGCCATCTCATTTGACAAAAAATAAACAATCCAAAACGCACCAACCACAATGGTAACGCAGCCAGTACATTAATGTTTTTTAGTAGTTTAGCTTAGATTAAGTAAAAGTTCAACAGTTTCTTATAAGCTTTTGATTAGATTTTTCGCTAAAATTCAAATTACCTTGCCATTCTCTGTAAGTTATTCCTGCAGATTCCTCGTTCCTAAAGAATATGTGCGTTGTAAAATCGAGGACAATAGTGGACGGGTATTCTGAAGCTGCTCCAGATTTTTTATAGAAATCAAAAACTTACAGCTAAAATCTGTCTCTATAAAATTGAAAAAAAACCCTCCAAGCTTGTGTATTGATGTGCAAATAGCTAAACGAAATAATTTACAAACATTTAACAAAGCTGAATATGAATCTTATCTAACAAGTTCAAAGCTTATAAAAACTTGTTGATTAGCATTATCTTGTAAGTGGTTCGTTGTCTTCTGGTCTTGTTTCAGTTTTGGCTTCACAGACGAACACCTCCAACTTTGTACCTCAACTGCTGAAAGAAAGGACATTGGCTAAAACAGTTAGACCTTTGCGTCTTCACTGATTAGGACGTTCAACCGTAGGCTCAATCTCTCAATCTAGCTCTCTGTCGAGGGAGATAAAAGGACCCACACACCGCTACGTTTAGCGGACTTTCTAGGACCCTTAAACTGGTAAAACCTGTATATATTTGTAGAGCGCTTACAGCTTTATAGGATAAGCGCTATATAAATACTGTAATAATAATAATAATAATAATAATAATAATAATAACAATAATTATCATCATTATTATTACAGTATTAGCTATATCAATCATCAGTCGTCATCATTGCCATCACCACCACACCACTTGGTATAAGCTTAGCTAATAAGGATACTAAACTAGTTTCTCCTGTAAAAGGTTTGAGGTCGCTTCCCTGTTGGACTAACACTTTAGGTCTTGATCATCATAATCACCATCATCTCCGTCATCATAATCACCATCATCTCCGTCGTCATAATCACCATCATCTCCGTCATCATAATCACCATCATCTCCGTCATCATAATCACCATCATCTCCATCATCATAATCACCATCATTTCCGTCATCATAATCACCATCATCTTCGTCATCATAATCACCATCATCTCCGTCATCATAATCACCATCATTTCCGCCATCATAATCACCGTCATCTCCGTCATCATAATCACCGTCAGCACCTTCATCATAATCACCATCATCTCCGTCATCATAATCACCATCATCACCTTCATCATAATCACCATCATCTCCGTCATCATAATCACCATCATCTCCGTCATCATAATCACCATCATCTCCGTCATCATAATCATCATCCTCTCCGTCATCATAATCACCATCATCACCTTCATCATAATCACCGTTATCTTCGTCAATCATAATCACCATCATCTCCGTCATCATAATCACCATCAGCACGCATATGTGGACTTTCAAAGACAGCAACAAGGAACACTATATTTCCTGGAGCATTCTCTCTTCGCGTCCGCCATAAAACAACTCAAGTAAGAGATTTAACTTCTGCCGACTCGAATTATGTAATTTACATTATATATAACCGACACAATAGTAAACTTTGTTTTCCGTGGTGGTCACGAAACCGGTTTGTAGGGATAAAAGTGTGATTGATGGTTGTTTTCTTCCAAAATATATACAAAATCAGTCAATTTCGCATTCATTCTTACAAGCCTGTTTCGTAAACGCCCACTCATCAGCGGAAGAGATCTATTCATATATAAAGTAACTACAACCCTAAACTGCCGATATTAGCACATTAGTGTGTAAATCTCTTTTGGGAGCGATGAATACTGTGCCCTATACAGATAACAAATTTAATTCTTTTTACAATATCCGCAGTCACAGGAGACAAAAAATCTCAATACGAGTATTTTAGATTAAACATCATGTATCACATTTGATCTTACATTTTCAGAAGAGGTTACCAAGCGTTCATCAACGATTTCATCCGTTATAATCGGAACTTTGATAACTAGGTTCCCTTGCACACTGCGTTGGTGTCCTGTATATCCGGTTACCTGGTAATAAACACGTGCACGATACACTCAGAATTTTCGAGTTAAACACGATTCTGTCAGGTAAAATGAAGTACCTTGGCCGGTTAAGAAAAAACATTCCAGAAAATACAGAGCTTAAACAAAAAATAGTATTGAGAAAAAAATATAAAATGCAATGGACCTTTCAGAGCAGAAAACATTTTTCGTATTCATCTGGGCTAAAAAACTATTCCGTGGACTAAATCTGTCCAACCCTTTTCCCTCAAAGTCAAATAGTCTCCTAAATCTAAGCTAGCTAAGCATTATAAAATCCTTTACAAGCCTAGTGGCCCATAAAGGGGGCGCTTATCTCCGGTTTCCATAGTGTTAGACGGATGAGAGTCTTTGACTCCCACTGAACGGGACACTAATCCATCCCAGGTTAGCTCCCAGCAGACGCTGGTACTCATTTACCTACCCTGGAAGGATGGAAAGCTGAGTTGGCTTCGGTGGAAAAGAAGGTCACACAAATATTCGAATCATGGCAAGCTGTTGGGGTCGAACTGGGGACCCTGTGGTTGGAAAGCAGAGATCTTACCAACTGTGCCAACCATGTCCGTCCAGTCTCCTAATTCTACGTAGAGGAAATAACCTTTGAAATTGAACTGAATTCATATTTACTCGTTAGCTTTTTCTGTGAAAGATGTTATTCAAATATTTATTGATTAAAAACTTTCATCCGTTATCGCTTTTCTTGACCACCATTTTACAAAGTGGCTCATATATCAAAAGACTATACTGAAGGCAGTCGTAAAGCTTGTAGAGACAAAGATAAACAAAAGGAAAGCCGCTGACCATTCCTTGAGCATCGGTGAAAACGGTAGCAGTGGGCTGGCTTCTTGTGACCTCTTTCTCCAGGGTAACATCGACCAAACCATTCCCAGAATTTGTGATGTTGCTCTCACTTCTGTCCTACAAAATTAAAAGAACTTACATGGTTCTTAGACGATACATTATTAACCTACATTACAGCCAGTAGCTCTTAATAAATAACTAGTAAGATAACAATAAATAACTAGTAAGATACGACAGCCATAGTTTTACTTATTTTTAAGTTTTAATTTATTATCATAATTATTACTATTATCACAATTATTATTATTATTATTATTGTTATAATTATTTTGCAGTAGACACATCTGAATGCAGCTTTAAATACTAATACAAAAGACCCCAAAGCCTAAACTATGAACTAGTCTCTACTAAATATTACTTCTTATTAAAAAAAACATTGTGTAATTAGACAGTTTTTTGCGAAATCTATTTAAAAATTATTATCTATGTCCCTAGGATATCCTATCTTGTTGCAATATTAAACTTCCTAGCGATATTGAGGCTCCCTGATATCCCTGCCTTTTGAAACTCATCTCAGGATAGGGTCCCCTTATTGCCAAATATCTTCTTAATACTAGATCTCACGCTTGCTGAACATCCTCCCAAAACGTCAACCACAATGTTGTGTTGCTGTACACTGTACACAGCTTGCCAAGCTAGATTTCGTTGTTTTCTCCTTGTTCTTTAAATCTCTGTTTGAAATTTATGGGCAACTCGTCTCTAAGAAAACAACCCTCTTTTCCTTGTATACCAGCTTCGCATGTATTCTAATACATCGTACTTCTATACTTTCTGCATACAAGGGGAGGTCCCAGTAAGCTTTTACTTTCTCGTTCTCATAAAGGGCCTTGGGTTCAGCAAACGCCAATACCACGGTGGCACCTTGTCAACAAGCTCAACAAGTCGAAAAAAAATTATCTTCAAGGCAGCGTTGAGACGCGCTAAATATTTTGTCTGTACCAGAGCACTACATCCAGAAAGAATATGGCCCTGTTTCTCTGGTTGCTTTCTATATAGGCGACACATCACATCCGAATCAGTCTGTAGAACATTCTTTCTCTCGATGATACACTCTCGTTGGCAGCTTCTGTTGGAACAGCTCTTGCATGGCTGAGACGGTGTGATTATTATCATTATCATGAACATCATCATCATCATCATCATTATTATTATTATTATTGTTATAAAAGTAACTTTTGTCAGGGGTAGGCCCTGGGCACAATAGTTAACTTTATCAAGCTAATGTGCCCTACGTCAGGAGCCCATAAGTAGGAGCGAGCAACTCCCATAAGAGACCTATGTAACTGCGTTTTTACGAAGGGTTCATTTTCAGATCACTTTTAGCGGAAAATTTCAATAGAAGCTCCGGTCGAGGAGAATCCGACATTTCATACAAAATAACAATGATGTTATTGACTAAGTATGGACACATGTGATCGGTTTGAATTCACGAGAACTGAACTAAAAATAAGTCAGTTCGTAAAAACGCCGTGACACTAGGAACAATGAAGGTGCTCGCTCCTACTTATGGGCTCCTGGTTACATTAGATCCAGTTGATTTAATTGCTTGTTTTAACCATACTGATTATTATGTTCATAATTAAATCAACAAAACCTGATTAGGTAGAATAGTGATAGGCTGTAGTAAGTGGCTTTCCGGCAAACAAGATCAATTGTTGTCCTTCGTTTTTCGTTTTGATTGACAAAAAATGTATTCAGGAATTGGTAACTAATTGCTTTTTTAAGAAAGTTGATTTATTTGAAAAGCGTAAAATGTGCCACTTACATTCAAATACGTTACGTAATTATGGACTATAACTAATAAACAAACACAAGACTGAAGACAGAAAGCAAAACTTATAATGTTTTACAAAGCTATCCATTATCTAGTAGATCTCCCACTGCCAAACCATCTTACCCCATTACCAGAAAAGACCACACAGCAATATCACCCGAAGAGATATTATGCACTGAATGCAAACACAAACAATTATAAAAATTTTCCTAGTACAGGAAAGCCTGACCCCAGAAATCCAGTCCCATTTATCCAATTTTAGACTTTCTCTTAGCAATTTGTATTAGTGACATTGTTTTTGCGGATTAAAATTGTAAAAGTAAAGTAAGAGTTCAAGATATCAAACGATATATGTTTGCCAGATACCTTGCTAATGTTATCTTGAATCATTTGGCAGTTCAGCAGACGTCCACGTGACAAAGGTTTCGGACCCAGTTCACCATCAATGTGGTCCTCCGATTCAGAGTGATAACCGTTATCGACCTATTAACAATTGAAGACTTCAGAGTTGTTCCCACAATACCAGGACCAGGTTTATTCCTAAACCAGTTTCCTTAAAAAATGAAGCTGAAAACAAACCAGCTCAGTACTCGGAAAAGTTTACGCATGCACTAAACCTAGGCTAGAAACGTGCCTATTTAATTTTGAAAAAGAGACGACTTTCATTTTATATACCAATTAAAAACCGAGAGTGAGGTGATTACAGGGAAATCTCATGCAAACCGAGTGGCGTATTGCCGTATTAACCGATTGATACCAAGGTCAGTTCATCAAGACCAAGGTCTGAGATTACCCTATAATGACCGAACGGACGAGGTCAATAAGTTATTCATTATTTATCTTTTTTACGATTTTTGTCATAATCAGAAATAATTTTTAATTTCCTGTTGCGCGCGCCGTAAAAGCTCATGTTCAAACGAAACCACGAGCGATTTGAACAAAATAATAACTATGATTTATCAACAAGTTATTTATCAGATGGTTTTTTATTTATCAAATGACTTTTTACAATTTTTTTTATAATCGGAAATAATTTTTCATTTCCGGTTGAGCGTGCATAGCGCAAACATAATGACCGCATATTACATTTACAAGAAAATCTTGACCGGTCATTATGAGATGACAACTAATCAGATTACGAGAAATTTTTAAGCCATATAATAAGTATATAAAATACCCGAAAGAAATTATCATTTATATTAAAAAATGGAGCAAATGAAATCTGGAATAATTTGTATTTAAACAAATTTCCGTCTCAATATTATGTAAAACTGATGTTACAAGAAGATCAGTAGAGAGGGATAAAGTTGTCGTTGATCGAAAGACCACAGTGCAGTTTCGCTTTTCAAGCTTTTACAATGAATGATATTATAGCTTATTTACTCAAACTTGTCCCACCTAAAGATCTTTCATGTAAACAGCTGTAGTAACACAAATATATATATATTTATATATATTCATATATATATTTATATATATTTATGAGCTCCTGTTGTATGTGATATATATATATCACATACAACAGGAGCTCATAAATATATATAA
>JAOTRI020138595.1:0-10889 GCA_028564885.2 Zoanthus sanctaehelenae
GCGAGAAACCAATTCAACAAAAGCAAAAGGCGGGAATCGTGACGTCATTGAACGATACGACACTCACAAAGGTGACAAACGGAAAATACGCCTCTCGGGTCCCGGATGAAGTGGCGTATGGAATCTACGAGTGGTTTAGTTCCCAGTGAAACACTCTTCTCCATATAATAATATATTGTCTTCATTCATTTTAGCCTCACTAGTCTTGTTTACAGTAAGATATTCTTTTGAATTTTGTGCTTAAACACGAGGCTAGTGAGGCTAATTTGAATAAAGACAAAAGAATACTAAAATGGCCGCCATTTAAGAAAGAGTTCTATGATGAGTCGCATTGCGAAAGTAATGTTGCTCTTAATTTCCACGCCAGACTACTTGGACAAGTGAAAGAAACTCGCACAAAAAGAGGGAAAATGTAATTGATAAAGAAACTTATCCTTAATATATTATTTATTGAAATACTAGAGTTTTAAAATTATTTCTTAGTTAAGCAGAAAAGTTAATCTCTTTCCTGGATAACCACACCGTACAATGATGCAATTGATTTGGCACTTGTCCTCGATCAGACTCTTTCAGCACACTTAAGCACATTGAGCTGCCATACTAAAGCTTTCTTAATTTCATCCAAAAATATTTTCAAAAAACTATCCACTTATTATATTACGTTAACCACAGTTTTAACGAATTGAAATATTTATCAATCTGTTTTTCAGCTACGTTACTATGATACCAGGTTTAGACGAATATTCAGGAATTCGAACGTTTAGAGTGTTAAGAGCGTTACGTACGATATCAGCTGTAAAAGGTGAAGTTTCCTTTTATCTATTTGTGTATTGTTGAGCCCTCGAAATAATGTTCCTGGAATTAAGCTATCATGAAGCCCTTGATGAGTGCAGCATCGTCACACTCTACGAGGAACGCAAAATCGTAACAATCTACAAGGCCGTTTACCAGCATGCAATGACCCTTAGAACAAACGCTTTTAATCTGCTCTGCCACACTAACTGATTTTTTTTAGTTCCTTAGCATTTTGTATATTTCTCCAGTCCGTAATTCAGCCCCTTTGCAGTGGATAAAATAAATTTCTATTCTATTCAGTTGAACAGAGTTAAAATTTTTAGCATATAGATTCATCACGGGGATATATATTGTAACTGTATTTTTATCGCTGTACTTCCTCATCAAAAAAGTTCCGCTGATAAAAGGAGAAAAGATATCTTTTGTTCTAGTTTATCTTACAAGTGGCACCGGACATTGAAGTTTTCACTTTGAAGGCAAATATCTCATTGCACTTGCGTTGATCTCCATTTCATTCCAAATCTTTCCTTCAGAATGACCATGTAAAGGGAAATCAGCGTAAGATTGTGATAAGTCTTCTCATTTCTTTTGGTTTTAACTTTTGGGGAAACAGTTAATCAATCCCCGTTGATCTCCCTTAGATACCTCCTTCTCTGAAAGAAATCTTTGATCCTGGTAAATATTGCCCAGGTTTTTCTTGGAATTCTAAATCTTAATCCTTAGGGCAAACTTTTTAACCGATCCTTGTGAAATTTCCTTGGATACTTTCCCCTATAAAACACCAGGCTGAAAAGGAAGTGTTTGATTGTTGTTATATTTCTCCTCGCTGAAATTCCATGTCAATTTCCTTTGTGGAAAGTTTTGATAAATCTCTGTTAAATTGATAACAAAACCCATTACGTGACTTATTAGTTAATTAATTGATCTTTTTAATAACGATGGTGACATGTTGTTATCAACAGGTTTAAAAGCCATGGTGAATACTCTTCTCAAGTCTATCAGAATGCTTTCTGATGTACTCATTCTTACTACATTCTTCCTTTGTGTATTCGCACTTATTGGCCTACAGCTGTTCGTAGGAATAATGTCGCAGAAATGTGTCCATACATCAATTATTCCAAAGAATATATCGCATCAGGAATGGATGAAACACATTCAGAACGAATGTAAGTACTAAAAGCTGTTAAGAATATTCTAGAATGAATTTATATTAAAATATTTATACTTGTTAATATCTTCTGCGAGCATAACTCTTTTCATGTGTGTGAGACAGGCCGAAGGTGAGTTAGAAAAAATGATGGAGAACCAGAAGGAGTATCGTCAGTTGGTGTGAACTTTTAGGATGCAAACGAGTGATGTGGAAAATTTGTGCCATGTCATAAAAGGAAAGTCAGTGACCCCTTAAAAAGTGGAAAATCCTGACCTAAATAAAATGATATTGATGACGTTGTAGTTATGATTTATATTCACTCTATTGACTTGTGTTGTTTCTGTTTTGTTCAGCCTATTGGTACGAAACTAATGGTGTTTATGACCTTTGTGGTAACAAATCTAATGCGCGGTAAGTACTTTTCATACCTAAGATGAAATATCCATCAACTTTTATTTTACTTCTTGAAAAGTTGAAAAACATTGAAGTGTGTCAGCGAACACGTACAGCAGTGAGTTACAAAATTGACTTAAACAACAGTTTGATAATTTGTATTTCCTGATTTGAATACGTTTAATTTTTGTTAATGTGGAAGTGTCTCTGGTGGATGGGTCAAAACCTTAGTTCTCTACACTTAGGTGATAGGATTTTCAACTTTTACTTAACTGTCTTTTCAACTAAGAGTACCCAAAGAACATTAAACAGTTTTTGTAAAGGACGTTTGCATTAAATATTTTTTAACCTGTATGTAATGTTTATCTGACAAAGTTGGCTTTTAATACGGTTTTCACATAATCGCTTCAGTTGCGACAGGAACTACGGTTAGGTTAGGGTGTTTGAGATGGTTGCATGTGTCATGTATTGAGAAAGGGGATTACGAGTGTGTGAAAAGGCTTGGTATTTTGAAATTAAAGGCAGATTAAGAAGAGGAAGACTGAAGCAGAGCTAGAAAAGAGTGATGGAAAAAGAGTGTCGTAAAGTTGGTGTGAACGGTAAAGATTACTTGAATCAAATGATGATGCTGTTGGTGGTGTTGGTGATAATGATGGCCGTGTTGGTAGTGTTGGTGGTGGTAATGATGGTGGCTGTGGTGGTGGTGGTGGTGATGATGATGGTGATGGTTGTCTCGATGGTGGTGATGATGATAGTTGTGTTGATGTTGGTGGTGGTCATGATGATAGTTGTGTTGGTGGTGGTGAGGATGATGATGATGATAATTGTGTTGGTGGTGGTGATGATGATGATGGCTTTGGTGGTGGTGGTGGTGGTGGTGGTGGTGATGGTGGTGGTCATGATGATGGTTGTGTTGGTGGTGGTGATGACGATGGTTGTGTTGGTGGTGATGATGATGGTTGTGTTGGTGGTGGTGATAATGATGATGATGATGGTTGTGTTGGTGGTGGTGATGATTATGATGGTGATGGTGATGGCTGAGGTAGTGGTGTCACTGAATTTGGTCATACTAGATTTCATTTATTCATTCCCTATGAAGTGCCCAGACGAAACGTAAAGGACAAAAAGTTTGATATCTGCCTCTTCTGTCTTGTCACAGACTGTCCTTGCTGATGTTTTTCGGAAGTTGTTTTGGAGGGTCTTTCGCTGTCCTCTTCTTGCTTTTTTCTCTCGTCATTGTTCTTGATAATATTGAAATTAAGTCGGTTTTTTTTTGCAGGAGGTGCCCAAAAAATTACACTTGTTTAAGGGACACTGGTCCAAATACTTTTAATGAGTTTATTAGCTATGACAATTTTCTGTATGCTCTGCTGAACTCACTTCAACTGGTAACAATGGACTACTGGGAAAGCATATACAACAGTGTAAGTGTAACTTTTAAAGTTCCTATTTCGCTTTTGTAAATACCTGGGTTTTTTTGTCCTTTGGACAAAATGTGTATCCCACAGCATCTGCGGCGTCAGTTCAATACACGGGGTTCATTTCTTTCTCAATCTCTGCTTTCCAACCCCAAGTTTGATCCCAAATTGTGCCGAGATTTGAAATCTTTTGTGTGACCTTTTCTGCCTAAGCTAACTCGGCTTTGCTTCCCCCACCCCCTCCGGAATAGATAAATGAGTACCAGCGTTTGCAGGGAGCTAACCAACGATGGATTACTACTGAAAACAGAGATAATAACCGGTTTCGTAGACCATCTTGGTTGGTAAGGGATTTAGCTCCAAACATTAAAGACCCAGGTATAAATTGCCTCCGACCTCAGTAATCCTAGAATCGAATTCACAACGTTTATTGAAATAGCGAACTGAGTTTCCTTCATCTGATTGGGATTTTCGATTAGGCAAGGGGGAACATGAAATATGACGCTTGCAGTAATTGTGTATAGTTATTAATTAGTGATGCTTACAGTAATGTCAGTAGCGTTGCTATAATTTATTTGCTGCCTCAAAAGCTACTATAATTCCATACCTTGTGTAAACAGTTGATATTGAAGAAGTAATGATGGTATTAGTTAAGTCCAATTGCATTTATTTACTAATATATAAACGCAAATTTTCCAATAAATAAAAAATAATTTGTTAGCAAATAATTTTACGTTTGGTTAAGTGACACTTGATGTGAACATAGTACTTATCTGTAAACAACTTCCTGTCGTTTAACTAATATGCGTGTAATAGGGCGTCCGCAAAAGGTAGCAAATAGTTGTGTCTTTTATAAAAAAAAGATATGGAAGGCTATTTCAGTTAATTTTTTTTACTTTTAAGTACAAAAGCTAAGCCACGTCAGAGTGTTTAGATATTTGCTGGCATTATCCTTTTTACTTAGTAACCACGGATTTCAGAACAAAGCGTCGCACCTCGCAAGTTGGTTCCTATATAATCGCGGACAAAATTACTCAGCGAGTTAAGATGTCAAATTTCGCCATATCTCATTCAAACTTCAGTCTTAATTAAAGAAACTCGACCCGTACTTTCAATTTTACAACTCCAACTTGAAACTCCTGAATAACTGTTCAAAAACAATTCCTTTCAGGTTATCGCATGTATGGGGACGTGGTACGTCTTCTACTTCATATTTGTTATATTTTTGGGTCCTTTCTACCTTATCAACCTGGTGCTTGCGGTCGTCTCGCTGTCATACGAGCAGGAGACGTCAGCGCTTCAAGACGAAAGTCTTAAGGTATTTTGCTTTTTATTAACAATATATTTATTAATGACCTCATGAAACCTGCAGTTGGGCTTTTTTTAAAGACTTAATTAATCGCAAATGAGTGGCTTTTGGGGGTTTCATGACGGGAATGAGCAATCTCCTTGACATGACTTCGGGGATATGTGCAATAATTTTCGTTGGATTGGGCCCAGGATGTGATAATCTCCGTGATAAGTCAACCTAAATGCATGTAAACTTGTAGAATAAATGTAAAGATGAGTAATCGCTAACAAAAGAGTGGTTTTGCAATTTTCTTAGACATGGACGATAGAACGTCTAGATTTTTCCTTTTAACGATTTCTAGTATCCATATAAAGTGCATGTCATCAGGCGGCATTATCATTTTTCTACTCATAGTCTATCTTTTCTTAAATCGTCAACAGCATGAACTTTTTATGAAACTCAAACGCTCCGCCTCAACGTATTCCTTTGATGGTCACACGTTACACCATCCTATGTTCGATGGGGACGTTGTGCGACCCAAGGAGGAAGAACCAATAAACGACCACTACGTGTCTGAGACGCCGCCAGAAACCACACCTGAAGAGACACCCGAAGATGAAGAAACTGATGACGTGCCAAAAACGTGGTGGCAGAAAACGTCTGCTGGTTGCAAGGTTATCGTCAGTAGCTCGTCATTCGAGTTCTTTATCACGCTGTGTATTTTGTTAAACACGTTAGCAATGGCGCTAGAATATCACAACATGGACGAAGGATTCAAGCAGATACTGGAATATTTTAACCTGGTAATCAAAATAGCTTGTTTCTATATATTAAGGGGGTTGTCAAATTTTTGCCTTTGGCAGAATACTTACGTTCTTGAATACGTTGATGCAAGTGTCTTGTAGTAAAAACTACATAATCAGCATCACACTGATCACATTTAAATCGATACACAACGCATTGATTGTTAACCAAATCAGGCTTATTCTCCTTTGGTCAAGGATAGATTAAATAGGTTTACTGCGAAAAACATGTTGAATCTCGATACCGATGCTAGAACTCACGGACCTCAACTGCTCCCTCACCATATTTGCCTAACTCTGGTTTTTAAAAGGCAGAGAAAACCTAACCGTTCCAACATCGTTAAAGCTCTTCTATCAGATTTGTGTTAGAATAATGGGGTAGGGGGGAGGGGGCTGCACGTTTTAGGGCTTGGCATTAACGATAGCAAACTTGCCACAAACTATTAGAAATTCAAATTTTGTAAACAAAATTAGCAATTTAATGATAATAATGGTCTTACTCAGAGGAAGGACAAACGTCCAAAAGTCAGTAACTTTCCTCCCTTTTTATACGGTGTATAGTTTACATCAGAAACAGAGAACCACCTCACACTAGTTTACCGCTTGTACTTTTTCTCTAGTAAACAAAATTAAATTGAATAAAAACATTTTGTTTTTTTCAAGTAACAAATTTCAGATTTTCGACGTTTGTCTAGTAAGAAACAGGATAGTAATACCAAAGTTGACACCATCCACAAGATTAATAAGTTGAAAATTATATGCCGACATTTGCGGTTTGGCTTCAAGAATTTGAACCCATCACCCTCCTTGTTCTTGTTTCTCAGTCAAGTAACGTCTGTCGCAAATGACAAATGTTGTGGTAAAAACCCTCCTTCCATAAAATTACCAGCCCTACTTCCCTAACAGAATATGTTTCCCCTATTTTGATTGTATAGCACTTTACGTGAATAAAAACTATCATTATTGGTTTGTTTAGCTCTGGAGTGTCGTTATTTTTCATAGTTACTCTTTCGTTCGTTTTCAGACGTTCACTGGTGTTTTCATCATGGAAATGGTGCTGAAGTTAATGGCGCTTGGTGGCAGAGAGTATGTTAAGAATCGATGGAACTGTTTTGATGGTACCATTGTTGTTCTGAGTGTGCTTGATCTAGTATTATCATATACTAAAACTGTTACTGGTGCTGGACTCAGCGTCCTCAGGACGTTTCGGTTGGTGAGTACAATTTGAGGTCATCAGAAAAACAGTGCTTTTACCTCTTTAGCTTGTTTTGTGACAAAAATATAGTTTATCTCAACAACCTTTTGTAATTCTTTTTGTCTGGAAACTTATATTAGCCCGAACAAGTATTTTTAGCTTGTTTGTTGGTGAGATCTAAATGGTTATGAAGCACTCTTATCTGTGAAATATCTGCATATGTTTTAACTTTCGGACGTCTCTAACCTTACAACTCATTAATTAACCGTTAACTAAGCCATATTAATAGTGATTCTGAGAGTACCATCAGAATGGCATAGCTAAAACAGTGCCACAAAAAATGTATTTCATAGTAAAAGCGGAATGTGCTGTTTGTACTTCAGGATTATCTGTTTTTGTCACATTCCTTGACTTTCGCGTGTGTCTTTTTGGATGAGCATCACTGTACATGACTCAACACAGAGCGCAGCAATAACCCGTTAATTCCTTATTACAGGGCTTCCTATAATAAAACTAGTCATAAAATCGGTTTGATTTCCGTTTTTGTTGTCTAGCCACAGTTCCTTGCTGCGACAGCTCGAAACACAAAGCTCATTTAGGAAGCCAAGTGACAGCTTGAGGGTCTGGTGGTAATAAAACGCGAGCGAAATGAGTAACTAAGGGTCTAGCTGTCTGCTTTTCACGTTGCCTTTTCACTTCCTAAGTGCTTCGTTACAATACGAAGAACTCATTAGGTTGTTGTAATTGTTTTGCAAAAACCAAGATTGTTTAATCTTAATGCAATGTTATTTTCAAAACACATTTTGCATGCGAAAAGAGATGAAATACATGGAGTTTCAAATAAATTACGATAGCAAAACGTTGTATCTGACGTTGAAGCTGAGTTAGTGTTATGTATTCTTCCCATAGTGATGCATATGTAAGACAAGTTTGGAGAAAGCTTCCTTATCATGTGTATGTAAATTTTTGTAAAGAAGCGTTTGGGGATTAATGTTAGACCAAGAATAGGTTTGCTATTGCACTTTTTTTCACCCTCCGTCGTAACCTTTCTGAATATGCCATTTTGCGACCTACATCCTTAATAGTAAGCAAAATTTAACACCCTTTACGGAAATTATCTGCCTTGTCCCACAAACATTACAATGGTCACTTCACATAAACTTCATTTTTGTTTTTCATCACAGCTCCGTGTACTGAAACTTGCACAATCCTGGAAAACAATGGGAGATTTGCTGAGAACAATCGGTAGTAGTGTTGGACCGGTTGGTAATATAACCCTCATTCTTGGAATAATCGTTTATATGTTTGCCGTTGTTGGCATGAATATTTTCGGGAAAGCCTACACAGAGAAGGCGTTTGGTAAAGGAAAGGTTCCTAGATGGAATTTTAACGATTTCGGCCACTCATTTATGATGATTTTTCGAATATTGTGTGGCAAATGGATCGAACCTCTGTGGTGGACAATGCGGGCATCAGATGATATAGTTGCTATTCTTTTTATTCTTCCCGTGTTTGTAATCGGCAATTTCATCATCCTCAATCTTTTTCTTGCTCTGCTGCTGAACTCATTCGGTGGGAACGAGGAGGAAGATAAAGAAGAGGACAAAAAGAAAAAGGAGAAAGAAAAAAAGACGAAGAAGAAAAGTCGATTAAACATCTCAAAGCTACTGTTTCGTTCAAAAAACAAGTCAGGAAGCCGTACCCGAGTCGGACCCGAGGAGGAGGAAAATTCAGGCGATGAAAAAGCTGATGAGTACACGATGATTGCTAACGATGACGGGGATGAAAATGAAAACAAAAAGAACGCTGCCAATACTCTTTCGAACCCATTCTGTACTAGTAACGAAGGAGTTGAAAAAGGAAGTGATCTTGAAATGTGTGACGTAATGGCAAATGGTAAAAACTCCAATGGAATAAAGCATCCTCCAGGTATATTGTTATCCTCCTTTTTCATTCCGCCCTACGCTGCCTCCTTCTTGTTCTATGTTCTTCTTTCCCTCCCCCAGTAGTTCCTCTAGGTATGTTGTAATCCTCCTTCTTCATTCCACCCTACCCTGCCTCTTTCTTGTTCTATGTTCTTCTTTCCCTCCCCCTGTAGTTCCTCTAGGTATGGTGTTATCCTCCTTCATTCCACCCTACCCTGCCTCTTTCTTGTTCTATGTTCTTCTTTTCCTCCCCTTGTAGTTCCTCTAGGTATGCTGTTATCCTCCTTTTTCATTCCACCCTACCCTGCCTCTTTCTTGTTCTATGTTCTTATTTCCCTTTGATAAGTAGTTATGTTTCCGTAACGGGGGCCGTAAATGAATAAAACGAAACCGCAGCAACGACTGCTTAGAAAACTTACCAAACACTTTCGTTAGTTTTTTTTAATCAATTCGGAATGCCTCTTTTCTAGGTAGAAGATTAGGTTGTCCAGCTTTGGTCGACATTGTTGTTTCGAATATCTATAAAAATATCTTGGACCATCAGATGTAGTTTCGACATCAATTAAAATTAGCACATAGTTATTTAATTTGTTTGTTCGTTAGTTAATTAGTTTGTTAGTTAGTTTTAACTAGTTACTTAGTTATATAGAGGATATTTAAAAAATCGCGAAATTGACAAAATGCTCGATGGATGTTTGGAGATTGAAGGACAGCAAAATCAACTTCAACATTAAATTGGAGATCCTTCGGAAAAGCAAACCTTACTGCAATAAAAGCAAGACATGGCGATTATGCCTACTTGAAAAGTTTTACATAATACGTAAACCCGAACTTGGCACATTAAACAAAATAAATGAGTTGGCGTCCAGCTGCAGACACAAAACGGTCTTCCTTTATAAAAAATTAAAAACATGATACCCCAAAAAATATATAGCTCATAACCTCTGCTTTTATTTTTTTATATGTATATTTAATAATATATGTTTAATTTTATTTTATATATTTTTATATATAGGTATATTTTATAAATTTTTATGATCTTTGTTTAATTGAACTCATTTCTATCCACACATAACTTTATTTGCATTTGTATTGACTTTATACAATAACCCAGATGTGCCAAGAGAGAACATTACAGAGACTAGAATAATCGAACTTTATGAAAACTCTCTGATGACGGAGCTGAACACTCCAGAAACTCCGAGTTAGAGTTTTATTTTTACGCGTAACCATTTGAATATACATTTTTAGTTAGTTAGTTTTAGTTTGTTACTAGTTAGTTATTGTTTGTTACTAGTTAGTTATAGTTTGTTACTAGTAAGTTATAGTTTGTTACTAGTTAGTTATTGTTTGTTACTAGTTATTGTTTGTTACTAGTTAGTTATAGTTTGTTACTAGTGAGTTATTGTTTGTTACTAGTTAGTTATAGTTTGTTACTAGTTAGTTATAGTTTGTTACTAGTAAGTTATTGTTTGTTACTAGTTAGTTATAGTTTGTTGCTAGTTAGTTATATTTTGTTACTAGTGAGTTATTGTTTGTTACTAGTTAGTTATAGTTTGTTACTAGTTAGTTATAGTTTGTTACTAGTTAGTTATTGTTTGTTACTAGTTAGTTATAGTTTGTTACTAGTAAGTTATTGTTTGTTACTAGTTAGTTAGAGTTTGTTACTAGTTAGTTATAGTTTGTTACTAGTTAGTTATTGTTTGTTACTAGTTAGTTAGTTTCTTTGCAATTCGCACCCACCCGACTCCTTACAATTCAACGTTTATAGTTTACTACTCTAAGTCTCCATCTTTTCTTTTTGCAATGTCTCCAACCACTTCCATTAACATCCATTCCTAGCTTTTGGGGTCGTTTTAGGTTTCATCTATATTACATAGCTTAGGAGGTTTGGTTACAAGAAATTAGATTTAAAGAAA
>JAOTRI020138606.1:0-10888 GCA_028564885.2 Zoanthus sanctaehelenae
GGTTCGATTCCCGGCCGGACCAACACTCAGGGTCTTAAAATAATTGAGGAGAAAGTGCTGCCTTAGCTCTAACATCTGCAAATGGTTAGACTTTCGTGTCTTCTCGGACAAGGACGTTAAACCGCAGGCCCAGTTTGTCGATCTTTCTGTCGAAGGACTTAAAAGAACCCACAAACTTCTCGTAAAGAGCAGGGTGGTGATCCGGGTGTTGTCGTCTGTCTCTTCAACTGAGGACACTTCTTATCAGGCTACCAATTTGCGCCATAACTTGTGAGCCGCTCAGCGGACTTTCGAAGACCCTCAAACTGTTAAAAACCTGTATATATTTGTAAAGCGCTTAGAGCTTCATAGGATAAGCCCTATATAAATACTGCATTATTATTATTATTGTTACATGCATATGATTGTATTCTAATGAAAATTTGATAATTAGAATTCAAATATTTGTTCAAAACAATAAAAAAAAGAATGAAAAAAGAGATTTGTTTAAACTAACAATTTCATTAGACAAAAATCATATGCAGGTACACACTGAAGATATTGCAGACAGTGATAATTTGAACTTTTATAATCAAATTGAATCTTGTTGTTGATGCAGAAAAATGTGGGAAGACATGACTATTTTATCACTTTACGAATGGTGCTCTATGGTGGATGTCTTTCATTCAAAACAACACATAGCTAGGAAACTACATACTATATTGGATATAGTAAAAAGTTGCATGGCAATTTTAACTCCAGATTATCTTGACTGACAATGTTGCAGCACAATGAAACTCTCTTACCTTCCAGCCAAGTCCACAAGATTAACAATGGAACTTTTAGTCATTCCTTGTGTGTTCTCCTTCTTTGTTTTTTGTACAAAATTTATTGCCACGATTGTGTGTGCTCGGCTAGAGAGTAAAGAAACAAAATAAAACAATTTCTAGAGGGAATTCACAAAATAATATAAAATTTGTTTATTAGAAGTCAGGGTCCTATAAAATTATACGTTTTTGTGACAAGTGAAGTGACATTTTCCATTGTTGTAAAACTAATTGAGCTGTGGATGAGAATTTTTCCAACCATTCCAGAATTTATATTTTTCGAAAGATTAACAGCAAGCTAACGTTTTTATAATTATATTTTTACAAACGTTTTGGTATTTTCGTGATCAATTTAATTTGTATAATAAATAAGGTAGTAATAATAACATACAGTGTACACCAATCAGTTATTAGTACCAACAGATAATAATAGTAGAACTATTACCGTAAAAGTATTTGGTGATATTGTTATAATTATAGTAAAATACAGGGTTTGCCGTTTGAAAATTTTTGGTGAGTGAAAAAACGGTCGCCTAAATTATTTGTGGTGAGTGATTTTTCCCACTGACCATATTGTATAATTATCTCTTTAAAACACCTGAAATGATGCTACTGCACAGGCTAAATTACAGCTTTCCGATAACTGGATAAGAATAAGTAGCCTAAGAAAATGGCTGTAATACGTTACATTCTCCTTCTTGCTTTGTCTAAAAAGTGCTAAATACAAGTTGTTTGGATACAAAATTCTTTTTAAAAAGAATTCACAAAAGTAACTTCGCTTGTATTCTCCTAGGAGATAATCTATTTTTAGCAGGTAGGAGAGTTATTTATTGCTATTGTCAGATCAATTTTGCACAAGCAATGACGAGAAAGAGTAATCACTCCCATCAAACGCCAAGCTATAAGGTCTGAGAACAATATATAAAGAAAAAAAAATTGTGTAAATCTGTTCTCTGTTATGGTGCATTTGAGATACCTTAGTTTTGTACAGTTTATTTCAGTCTTAAGTTTATTATTACTAACCTGCTTGTTGCATTCATGTTCGTGGCTGCTACAGTTCTGCTTTTTGTACCTTCCTGAATCTTGAGGTCAATATCTTCATAGCTTTTAACAGGAACAGTAACCAGGCTCTCAACTAAAATGAAACATTTTATTTTCAGTGGAGTATAGAATGTACAGTACAACCTTCCAAGCACCAGCACATGTACTTCTTTCTACTTTAGTCTAAACTTTTCAAGATATTTTCTATCGAGAAACTGTCAGGGCCATCAAGATTTTGTTTTCTAAATAAGAAATTAAAGTTGATTGATGGTAAATAAAGTCATTATAAATGACTTTACCATTTGATTCAGTTTTTCAAGGACGTTTTTCAAGTTCCTTCATGAATCAGTTTTGGCCAATCATGAACAAAGAAGGCAGATAGTTGATTTAACTTTGAAACATTTTGTGAAAAGCAAAAATGAAAAACAAGAACAGTTCAAGTTGTCTGTACATTCAGAAAATTAAAACTTTCCGTACGGTGCGCTGAGTTAACTTTTTTTTAAGCTAGGAATCCTTGGACGTTTTCAATACAATAAAGAACTTAAAGTAAACCGCGTCTTGTGCACGTAATTTGTCACCCACAATATTAATTGGTAATCAAATGGTATACTCGTGAAATAAGGGAATAATTTCACTTGCGTTTTGTCCAAATTCTAATAATTTCTCGGGAAATTATTAGAATTTGGACAAAGTGGGGTTAGGGAGGACCAGAATATGATTACCGTGCAGATTGTAGGATAAGGACCGTACAGAGAGCATATCTTTTAAATAACGTGGATAATCAGCAAAAAACAGACTGTTATAACATAATGTAATCCTGAAATTCTGCAGACGTCTAATGAATAGAGATTTGTTAACTTTGCAGAGTAAAATCTCATAAGGAGAGCTGTAGTCATAGTATAAACTTATAAATACTCTTATTCAAATTACCTACTTTGTTGGTATTACGCGTGCCACAGAAATGCCAAACAGAAGAACAGTAGTAAAAATGCGGCAAAATAAAGGCTTTATAAAGCATCAACAGTGTCTCCTTGTCAATAAGTTTCCGAAATCTAAGCATTATGTTAAATTGATTATTTATTTTCTAGCAGATAACTGATATGTGTTCATCAAAAGAGAGCTTATTATCCATTGTCATCCCAAATATATCTATTGAGCTATTTACTCAGAAACAATTTAAATTGCGCCCAGTTTTCCCCAGGATTAAAGCTTGGTGCTTTGCCACGTTAACAATCATGCCACTGTTTTTATATATACCACTGATCTGCGATGTTAACTTCTTGACAAATACACTCTTCCATTGCACGTGGGTCCAGGTTAGATGAGTAAATCTGATAGTCATCTGCATACGCGTTTGGTTGAGCATTTTTTATTTTGCAAAACAGACCATTAATAAATATATTAAAAAACATTGGTCCCAAAATGCTCAATTGAGGAACTCCTCTTCTAGTGTCCGTCCAGTTGGAGAAAGTATTTCCAATCTTTACTTGTTGCAGTCTTCCTGACAAGTAGTCTTTAAGTAGTGTAGTCCTTCACCGACTCTATATACTTTAAGTTTAGGTCATGCTGGATGACATCAAAAGCTTTAGAAAGGTCCATAGAGATATCGACTACTGCAACCAGTTTTCCCATATCACGCATGCGTCTCCAGTCTTCTGTCAACCTCAATAATGCAGTCTCACAACTGTAAAACTTTCTATAAGAACTGATAAAATCTGACAAAATCGCGTTATAAAATTCACCCAACTGCGTTGCCAGTAGCCTTTCGCATATAATTATTATTAAAGTCAGGTAATACTGTGACAGGCCTGTAATTTGCTTTATTGAATTCGTCATCTTTTTAAAAGAGAGACCTGTATGACCTGTCCCATTTTCCAGGCACTGGGGTAGCAACCTTGCTTAATGGAGGTATTCAAAATATTAGTGATAGGTTTAGCTATGACAGTTGCTGATTCCTTCAAAAGCCTTGAAGGTAGCATATCGTTGCCGCACGATTTATGGACATTTAGGTCTAAGAGTGCTCTTTCTCCTTGTGCTTGATTAATGTGTTGAAAATTAAAACAGAGCAGCACATCTGTTGACCTGTTCTTGTCGAAAATAGCTCTAATGCTCGGGTGGTTTTCAAAGTGTTGGCCATAATCGTTTCTTTTATCAGCGGAACACTGTCGGGCAATTTGAATAAAATATGCATTGAAAAATTTGGCAATTTCCTTTTTTTTTCATTTATAATGTTCAACATTGTTTTCTTTGAAAGAAGGATCGATATGTATTCCAAAACTTCCTTGGATTTTCTGGCTCGGACGACTTTTTCACAAAATGTTCTTTTATTGCCTTTTTTCTCAGAGAAGTAAGTACACATATTGCGTTGAATTTTGTACTGGTCATAATTTGTGTCCGTCTGATCCCTCATAAATAGCCGCCATAATTTATTTCTATATCATAATGCCTTATTCCATTGTTCTGTCATGTATGGTACCTGATTGCCCCGAACAACAGTAGTTAAGAGCGGTGTGCTCATTAAGAATTTCGGAGAACAATTGTTCAAAGATGTAAAGTTTGTCATCTACTTCTCATCAAACACATCAGCTATTGAGAAAGGTGCCATTTGTAGAACTTGAATAAACTTGTCTCGGTTGTAGTTTTTAAGGCGCCGCTTCACAAACAAATTTCATTACAGCACGACTTGGAGCTCTGGTCCATTGATGTTTCAGAATCGATGGAGGTCTATAAATGCCTACAACTGAAATCCAATCCTTGCCAATCTTGGCCTTGAGGATAATCGTCTCCGTCCTGAATGCTCTCCACTCTTCTGGCGTTATTCCTTTAAAACATTTTACTTTCATGAAATAGATATCACTCATCACATAAATCATTTACGTCCCCCACAAGTGGCCTTCCTGTCACTACGACAGAAGCGAAAGCCTTTGACTTGAAATTGGCTATCTAGAAAACTTCCATCAATCTTAGTCTCCGAAATAACAAGAATATCCATTCTACCAGGAAGCAGCCAAGTTTTAATTTTGTGAAACTTGAATCCACCAATACTGTTTACATTAATGTGCCCAATCTTGAAATCTGAACACTAGTTCTGAGTAATATTGTCAAATTCAGTCCACACTGATATGATATTTTGTACCACTGTGATTGACTCTGGCTCTGAATTGCTGCTAGAATTCAAACTTGAATTCATAAATGGAAGTTGTTTCTGGTAATGCCAGACAGGACCTGCTGGTTTGTGAGAAATTTCCTGTAGACTTAATGTGGTGATACTCTTAGGTATAGCACACCGAAGTGTTTTATGTGAGTCCATGAGGAGCAGCTATCGCATTGAACTGCTCAATGATTTTGAGCAACAACCCGGTCACAATCTGTACAAATTCTCGTTGATTTAGGTCCAATGTTTGGACTTACGTCACCTGATAAACAAAGGTGCTGGTAGTTGAAAGTTGCTGAGCAATTAATGTAACACAGTGTTCTTGACTTTACATAACCTGTTCGAGTTCATGTGGGGGAACATGCATTTTTTATTTTAATTGCTTCCAAAAATTTCAACTGCGTAATTTGTATTATAAGAATCCATCTACTTGATTTTTCGTTTACACTAGTATGCATATTATGTTCTAAAGCACACATAAGAGCAAGAATCCAAAAAGAAATCAGGAGCTGACTTTTAGCATAACCAGCCGCCATATTGACATGCCAACACATGGTGCATGGTGCCAAATGTTTAGTGACAGTTTCTTTAAATTAAAATTAGTTGGGAATATCTTTTAAAATTATTAGCTTTGGATAACAAAATAAAAGGAAAATATTTAAGGCAGTCAAAAGATGAAAATTACATCACTTCTCACCATAAAATCCCTTTGAAGGATGCTGTCTGATTTTCAATCCTCCTTTTTTCTTACTGCCTGGATTCAAAAGATCCCAAACCTGTATGGAATACACAGTTAAAGTAAACAAACATTTAATACCCTTGTCCCATTTAGTAGGCCATTTAAATAAATATATCTATAGAAGTAGAATAAAATAGTACATAATTATCCACAAGTTAAAAATAATATACTGTATTTTGTATATCTATTAATCTTATCAAGCTATATTTTTTTATATCAAGCTACTTTACATTTTAAAAATTAAGAAAACCCCCACCTGCTCGTTGTATATCTCCAACATACTGAGAGTGACCTATGTATCATAATGTAAAAGGTAAATTTAACAAAAGGTAGAACATTGCTGAATCATGGACTACATATTTTCTAAACACAAAACATGATTACATGACTTGTAGAAGATCTTGATGCCAAATTCACTGGAAATACTGTCTCACAAAATACATGTAACATACTTTTTGTGTTTTCATGAGTTAAACCACTATTCTGAAAATCAGTTTAAGAATACCGATCACTGTTCGACCATCATGGTTTTGATTGGCTTCTTAATAGCTACTATAAGTGCTCTGCTCAATTCAGTTTCTGCCAAAGCACGATTATTCTTCAGAGATCTTAAATTACCATCCATAACTTGGTACCAAGACTTTGTTGGTACCATAACCAGTATAATAATATCTCTGTATTTCTTTACCACATCGACTATCAAATATCATCACTGTGCATCTCTCTACCTACATGTACAGTACATGGCCAAACACAGTATAACTTCTAATACTATCAAGGTTCAAATGCTCTGAGCTTAATTCTAAAAGATACAGCTGTATACATAAGAAAATATCTTAATAACCGAGTGCAAAGGTCTGTCTGGGAAAAATTTGCCCTAGGTATTTCACAGTACAGATCGTGTGTAGTGATGTCTGTGCAAAAGATCAAGGGCAAATATTTTTCTGAACAAACCAAGCAACCCAGGTTATTAAGATATTTATTACATGGCATCACTTTTTGATATTTAGTAAAAGTAAAATCCTGTATGCTCTCAACTGTTGTTGACAGTTTGTGAAGCTATAATTTACCAATATTGTTATTAATAAATAAATAAATAAACAATAAATAATAAATAAATACTTTATTTAACATCCATCGCTAAGGAAGTGGTTGTCCATTCTTCCTAGCCAGAGGCTAATGTTTAATCGCTCGACGGCTCAGATCTCGGTGTGAAAGTCGAATTTACAGAGGGAGGCAAACCGGAGTACCCGGCGAAAACCCTCGGAGTCAGATTAAGATTGACAAATCTCAGCCCACATGTCGAGCCCAGGAATCGATCCCAGGTCATAGAGGTGGGAGGCACGACTGATGACCACTATGCCAACCTGACTCCCTAACTATATGCACAGCAGATTTAGTTTACTTAGCTCAGTCTATTAAGTTAATTAACTTTCTTGTTATGAATATAGTCACAAATTGTTGCTCATATCTGGTTTGTTGCATATGCTAAAGCAAAAAATCTATGACAAATTATAGCAAAATCCCCCTAAACTATATCAAGTACTTAAATATTAGGCAGTTTGGGAGAAATTATTTTTTCACAAGTTGAAAGGTAGTAAAATCCCTAAGTACCAAATTATAATTTTGTATGAGATACACTCTGTTAACTTATTAGTATTAGGAAAACTACTCAAGATGTTGATAAGCTGGCCAGGTTGGAGTCAATGAAGCTCCTAACTCTCAATACTGAATGTATTTTATTACTCACTACCCTACACACCTTCGACTTTCCATCACCCCCTAACTCACATTGCAACACAGCATACACCCCTCTGGTCTTTTCACACATCCAAACCATCTCTGTTTACTCCGCCTTAACTGTGTTAAGTATGGCACAGTTTACTTTTAACAAATCCAAATTTACCAAATACCTAAGCTAAAAGCTAAATAAAATACTTAATTTATGAGCCTATGGTAGCCAATGCGGATTCTATAGTGTTAAGTGGATGAGAGTCTTTGACTCCCCCTGGACGGGACACTAATCCATCGCAGGTTAACTCCCAGAAAATGCTGATACTCATTTACCTACCCTAGAGGGATGGAAAGCTGAGTTAACTTAGGCAGAAAAGAAGGTCACACAAATACTTGAATCTCGGCAAATTGCCAGGATCGAACTGGGGACCTTGTGGTTGGAAATTGTAGCACAGATCTTACCAACTGTGCCAACTATGTCCGCCCAAATATATCAAATAGCAATATATATAATCATCATTCTTAGTTATTTACCTGAAACTCAGTAGTTTGTTCTGTCTTCTTTTTAGCTTCAATGCCATTAAAGAGATCTTCACAGAATATTGGAATAATTCCTGAAAAAACAAAATTTTATTAGCTTCTATTTTTAAAACCATAAATAATTGAAATAAATAATGTAATATGTCTACTGTAGTCCAAGTTTCCTGTAAAGGAAAACAGAGAGGTCTCTCGAAAATTCCTGCATTTTTTAGTTCAGAAGCAGTGTACTCATGGAACTGCATAAACCAGTTACTAAACTGTAAATAAATAATGGTTTGGGCAGTGGTTTGACAGAAATAAATAAATAAATAATAATAAGTTATTTATTTAGTTACTAAACTGAAAAATACAAATTCTGGTCAAAGTCTAGTTGCAAATGCAATAAATAATGGGTTACCTGCTGTAAGCCTGATCATCATCATCATCATCATCATCATCAATCCAGTTTTGATCCGGTTTTATCCCCGTAAAGTAGGGTGGCCGGATTTACCCCACTCTACTAGCAATCTCTCCCACTCCCACTCTCCATCTTGCTCGATTCCTTGCATACTCCTTCATCAGAACAACACTCCTACTCTCCTTCTCGATCCATCTGCGATCTCCATGTCTTCCTCGGTCGTCCTTGCTTCCTCTTTCCCTTCACTTCAAACTCCAATTTGCCTTTTTCAAAACATGCCCATCATCCCTCCTTAACACATGCCCATACCATTTCACTCATTTGCCTTTGCCATCTGAACCACTGTTTCCTTTAATCCTAGCATCTCCATTAGGTCTTTGGTCCTCCTTCTCTCCATCAGTTTCGCACCACATATTGCTCTCACCATCGCTCTCTCGGTTCCTCTCAAAATTGTCATCTCATTCTCCCTCAAACACCATGTCTCACTTCCATATAACATCACTGATCTCACACAACTCCGATAAATCATTCCTTTCGTCTGCAGAGAGAATCTTAATTTTGATCATAAAATAGTTTGTTTTCCATTTTTGTCATTCAGATGTCACAATTCTTTGCACTGCCAATTGGACACAGGATAGCCCATTCGACAATTCTAGAGCATCTTGAAGGGATTTCAGAAAGGTTGATGGTTTTAAAATTTTCAAGCTTTTTTAGAGAAAATTTACTGATAATTATGTTTATAGCTGTTGAATAAATTACATTAAATGAAATTCCTGTCATTACTCTAAAATACATTAATATATGACTGAGTTTCAATGCAATGCCAACTTGTTTATCTCACCTTTGTTGGCACCATAGCCAACCATAGAGTAGGACTTCCCTGAACCAGTTTGCCCATATGCAAACAGTGAACAGTTGTAGCCCTCCCAAGCATTAGCAATTACTCCTTGACCAAGGTCCTCAAATACTTTGCTCTACAATTAAAGAAACAGCAACTTGCGATCTTAAGTCAATTAAGTTAGTTTTACTTATCAATAATAAAAATTTGAAATTATTTTCAGCTGTTACATTTTAGTATTAATTTAAAAAACTAGCAGTAATCATAGATTAGTGAAGTGCATTCGATAGTTTAAAGGTTGCATAGGATGGCAATTTTTCTAGCAGTATGGTAGAGGGATTAAACTTAGTCCTGTGTAAAAACAGTTAACACAAGTTTACAAGAAGTCAAATAATAAACTGTTGTGTAATTTCATGGGAAGCTTATATGCCATATTGCAATTGGCTGAAACGACCCACACCCAGACCCTCTAGGAGAAATGCAAGACGGCGTCAATTTGGATCAACCACAAAATCGAGATTTTTTCCGCCTGCTCAGGATTGGAACTCAGACCCCCTCAGAGAAATCCAAAATGGTGTCGATTTGGATCAACCACAAAAATTGAGATTTTTTCCGCCTACGCAAGATTATGATTGCATTCGATGTTAGGAGAACACAATCATAAAAGAGAAAGTACATGCACACATCAATTGATAATGGGAAAAAACAACCACTTAATGGCCAATGAGGAAGAATTGATAAAAGCGAAGTTGACAATCCATGATCATGAAATGGTAAGATATACTGAAGAATAAAAAAGATTGCTTTTAATGATACACTTGCTACTAAATGTACTCATGGACAGCCACCTGTTGATAGCACCAATAGCGAGATTTTGTTTTAATTTGTGGTGAGATTAACCATCAGGGCCTGGTTCCTCAAAACTCCGATTAAGTTAATCCTGGATTAAGACAAAATTAAAAAAACCCATTTTTTAAAAAGTAAAGCTTCGTGATGCTTATAAAATTCAGCTAGTTTTTACCAATAAAGAAACTTGTTAAATGCGAAATTCCAGCCCAAATCAAACTATAGAAGGTAGGAAACAGAAACATGGATTAAAATTTTAATCCTGGGTTAACGCTGATCAGGTTTTGAGGAACCGGGCCCAGGTTATTAAAGGTCTTTTCACAAGTTTTGGTATATATTCATTTGGTAGACAGTGGAAGGGTCTAGTGCAGAAAAGATGTACGACAGCGGAAGGGTCTAATGCAGAAAAGACGTACGACAGTAGAAGGGTCTAGTGCAGAAAAGATGTACTGTATGTGACTTTGCATGAAAAGCTACATTCTTCCAAGGGTTTTAAAAAAATAATAGAGATAATGTACATATGGAGAGACAAGAACTGTTAAAAAGTCACTTACATTGTTTTTGCACTAAGACCCTTTAATTAATTCAGTTGTACATGTATATAGTATACTGGCCTCTCACTGAGAGGCGTGCGATCACATGTGCACGCCTTGGCACACGCCTCGATCATACAAGGCGTGCGATTGATTGCACACCTAAATTGAAGTTACTTAACTTTTTTTTAAAAAAAACGTAAGAGAGTTTTACTTCATTATCTCACTTTTTTATAGTATTTACTCTTAGGGAAGCACAT
>JAOTRI020138617.1:0-10887 GCA_028564885.2 Zoanthus sanctaehelenae
CTGTACATATATCTATCCTTTTTGTAATTCTTTTTTATTCTGATGAAGGCCGCCACAAGTTCGGCCGAAACGTAAAGATTTTTATCAAAAATTTTTATACGTGTAAACCGTAAAACTTTTAATAATTTTTTTTAGAATTTTATTAACAAAATACAAAACAACAAAATACAAAACAACACAATACAAAACAACACAATACAAAACAACACAAGACAAGACTACACAATACAAGACAACACAAGACAAGACAACACAAAGAAAACAACACAAGACAAGACTACACAATACAAGACAACACAAGACAAGACAACACAAGACAAGACTACACAATACAAGACATTATATTTGCTCTCACTTTAATCTGAACTGTAAAAAATGAAACTTTGTCAACAATCCATCTTAGAAATTTTATATAGAAAATTGAAGTGTACAGTATAGAGTAATGTGCAAATACCAACCTTCCTTACTCAAACCACGTGACTTAACAGGACCAAGTCTCTCACTCAAATTCCACAATGCCTGCAGGTACAGAAAAACAAGTTTTCTGGTTTAGTTAAAATCAACTGACGATACAATGCCTATCTAATTTTACAAAATAATCTGGATAGTACGTGCGTTTTCATTGGTCTCGGTGTAATAGTAAAAACCCAAACAGTATTGGTTTAAGTACAATGACAAGACAATTATTATTTTTTAGGTAGATTGGGGACCATTTTCCAGCTAGCTGAAATACCCAAAATAGGTCTAAGCAAGTCAACTAGCTAAAGTATGATAAATTACATTTTAGGTCAAAGTCTAATATTTACATTTGAAAAGGAAACATTTTTTAAAAGGAATCTAAATCAAACATGAAAATACGTCTAGAGAGAAAGGTACGGCATTGATGACAAATGATAAGAAGATAACTACGAAAAATGGAAGAAGATATGAGCACAACTTTAGTATACTCTTTTTCAATTCGTACTTAAAGCTGGATAAGCTGGGTGCACTTTTAATTTGTTCATTAACGAAACTACAGTACTTGTATTTCTTGCTATAAATGCTCACCGGTGATCCGTTGATCGTGATAAAACTATTGAAAAAAATTGTCCAGATAGGGAGCATACATACCTCATAGTCTTCATTGTCTGCAGAGGGTTCAAAATGATGCAGTGGGGGTGGGGTTGGTAAAGATACCACAGATCTGTAATAGCAAACAGTCAGCTTGAAAGTTTGCCCGAATGTATATTCCACAGTAATAGGCGGACAATACTAACTACTAGTTTTTGATCATTCATTTCATTTGCTTAATAAAAACCAGGGTTCTCGGTAGAAGCCGGCCTGACTAGATGAAAGTAGCCGCCAGTGCTATCAATGTTTAGCTGCAAGGCAAAGTTTAGCTGGCAAGGTTTAGCCGCCTGTAATTACTTCTTTGCCGTCTGATCAGAAAACTACTGAGAACCTTGAAAACAATTATTTTATTTAACATCAATAGCATAGAAAGTGGTAGGCAATTCTTCCTGGTCAGTGGCTATTGCTTAATCACTCAACAACTCAGATCTTGGGCATAAAAGTCGAATTTGCAGAGGGAGGAAAAACGTAAAAAAACATTGGAGTAAGATAGAGACTGACAAATCTCAACCCATACGCGGAGCCCAGGAATTGATCTCCAGTTGTACGGGTGGTTTGCACAACTGATGACCACTATGCCAACCTGACTCCCGTGATACAAACGATTATTCTGGCAAAATACTTGTGGGCGACAGGAAAGCAAGCAAAAGAAATCAATATAAAATTAGGTATTTCAGGGCCCAGTTGTTCAAAGGCTGTTTAAGTTTAACCCTGGATTAAGCAAAAACTCAAACCGAAATTTTTTCTTTAAGAAAAGTTAAACGGTTATTTATGAATACTATTTGGATTTTTCTATGAAGAGTCTTGTTAATCCCAAAATTACTGCTAAAACATCTCTTTATAAGATTGAAAACAAGATCGTGGGTTAAACATTTAACCCTGGGTTAGTGCTAATCGGCTTTTAAATAACTGGGCCCTGGGCTGTAATACTGAATATGTAATAAATGGATGTCACTGGAAGTTCCTGGTGCCATTAGCGTGAGCCCATCAAAAAGTTTACACTTGGTAAATTAGGTTAGTGGTTAAAAACGTTAACATTATGCAAATACAACATGCGGTTGTAATATTGTCATTTTTATAAATGATTAAAACCACAAATTTTTAAAACAAATAATTGCTAGTGGCACTGAGAACTTGTAAAAGGTTAAATAATTTCAGCTCTTTTTACTTGAGCGGTTGGTGTTTCGTTTGAGCCGGTTAAACTGAAAAGGCTTAAAAAACAGTTTGTTGCCCTTTCCCGAGTGATGGAAAGCCAAATCCAGCATGTGATTACCACTTTCTAAGCTGGTGATTACCACTTTCTCAGCCACGAATTTTGCTGGCAGCCGGGGCTTAGCAACACCCTATATAATACTACATTATTAAAAGCAAAATATGTTATAAGAAAGAAAAAAACTCTCTTCTTCAATTGATATATGTACATACAGAGGTAGTTGTTATTATTTTTATTATAAACTCTGTACTCTAAAACAGATTTTTACATGAAAAATTTACTTGATTCCGATTGGTCAAGGCAGTGCTATACTTTGTAATTCTGGGCAAAACTTTGTAATTCTGTGCAGAAATCTGTAATTTCGTGCAATTACAATCTCAAACGTTTAAATCTGAGTGGATGATAAACAATACAAACCTAATAACCCAATTAAGATGCAAGAAGTTTCTATGACAATGAGGAAGAGATTTTCGAAGACAAACAAACTGGCGTTTTCAGTATCTTTGGCAATTCAAATTATATATAAATATTATATATAAATTTGCGCCAAGAATGAAAATATCTGCAAGAGTACCGCCATATGGATGACGGTGTGAAATGCTTTGTTTAAAACAATAAAGATTGAGCTAAAAATGTTCAGTTCACCTTTGTATTTTAATTAACTGCTACGATAACACTTAGAGCTTGTTTCTCAAAATCTTTCAGTGGCTACAGATATATTTCCAAACAACAATTCTTAAAAATCAAAAATGTTCAAGTTTACAACGAAGTTCAAGTGATTTTCATTGTCAATTGCGGTTTCCCGTAAGCTGTCACATTGTAATTGTCACGTTGTTACAGTCACGTTGTCACTGTCATGTTGTCCTTTTTCTCCGGAACTTTCGAATGATTTTTTTATTTATATGATTAACAAGTAATCCAACCATTTTACTCATTCGATATGGAATGATTTTGCAGTTATATGTTTTACAAAGCTCAATTTTTGATGTTTCTTAAAACATACTCGTGTAAATTATTCCCATTTTGAGCTGGTTAAGGTTTGGTTACATATACTAATTGAGCTTTGGATTTATTTAACAAAAATAGTGAATGAGTTTCTACTTACACAAATGGTAACAGTAGATCTGGGACAGTGTCTGGTCCTGCAAAGTGGTGCGGACGCAATAGACGCCTCCGACGATACTGAAGAGGTGATGACTATGAAAGAAAATGTGTCGATTTTAAAGTGTTTAGTCAAGATATATTTAGCTGATAATAAGACTAATTTCTTGCAATGTCTAAACAGGGTTCGTCCGCTGTTCTCAAAGCAAAATTTAACGACTTTTTAAGGTAAGATTATTGGTTTTTGAGGACCTAAGCCATGGGACATCAACCAACAGAGCTGACCTAAAACACGACTTTTTACGATATTGATTTTCCTTAACACAATTATATAGTTTTAGGCACGTTTTAGTAGCTGTTATTCTCTAGAACAGCAAAGATTTGATTTGGCATTACGCAATCAGAGTGAACTGTTACTGTACAATTTTTACAGTTTATTGGTAAGCTAAGTACATGACTCGTGATTCAAACAAAACGCCAACTTCTGTGAAAAAGAAAAAAATTAAGGATTTTTGTAAAATTTGAGGACTTTTGAAGCCTCAAATTTTGGAAAGCGGAACTTAAGGTTTTTAAGGACCCAGACGAACCCTGTCTAAAAATTGCTGCAGTAACAGGATTTCACGGTGTCATGTCGTTACGGTACAAGGAAAATCACGGTAACGTAATTCGTTTTCCAGTGGATATTCAAAATTAAAATTACGTAAAACAAGCTAATGCAAAGCTAAATCCTTATACGAGCCTAAAGGCTGATGGGGCCGGTGCTTATCTCCGGTTTTTGTAGTGTTAAACAAATGAGTCTTTGACTCCTCCTAGAAGGGACACTAATACATCGCAGGCTAGCTCCCAGCAGACACTGCTACTCATTTACCTACACTGGAAGGATGGAAAGCTGAGTTGGCTTAGGCAGAAAAGAAGGTCACACAAATATTTTTGTTAGTAGATATTCGGCAAAATGCCGGGATGGAACTGGGACCATGTGATTGGAAAGCAGAGATCTAACCAACTAAGCCAACCATGCCCGCAAGTAAAACTAAGTTCGTGATAAGCGATATCTTATTAAAAGTTTGATTTTAAAAACCAGCCTCACACTGGTCACATTTAAACTGATAAACAACTTTTTGTCTGCTAATGAGGGTAGGTTTTGGTTCAGCAGGTTTTAAAATATCATTTAGTTTCCGGGTGGTGAACACGGGGGAAAATGTACGCCAACCCTCGATGATAGCTCTGCTGTTTAGCGCCTGACTGTGTTTGCTGATCGCTGATCTTTAAATGGCAGCACTATGCGTGTGACTTGAGGTTTTTCACTCGTTGCAGGTTCTGTCTGAAGATCGTCTAAGAATTTCTTTGTAATAGATTTGACAACGTTTCCAGGGTTCGAGAAATAACTGTTCAAATTTTTTGCATTCTTGAGTAAACGCATTCATAGAGGAGGAGAGACGATGTGCTCTGTAAAGCATAGTTCGTAGCAGGCTTCTCTTGTAATGTTCGTCCATGTAGTTTTGGTAGTGCAATATAAGAGCCCCGTGTTGGTCGGCTTTCTGTAGACCTCTGTGTTGATTGTATTCTCTTCCCTGATGATGGTCATGCCCAGAAATGGGAGTTTCCCTCCCATTTCAATTTCCATGGTGAAGGACATTAACGGATGGGCATTGTTTAGAGCTTCAAACAGGGTCTCGGCTGCGGCTATGCCAGGAACGACAGCAGAAGTGTCGTCTACATAGTGTTTGTAGAATTCGGGAATATTTATTATGTAATAATATGTAGATAATCCATCTGCCTAGACTAGCACCTAAGCTATTTGCAGATGGAGTGTCGAAAACCGTTTTCATGTAAATTTAAAATCATTAGCTGAAAATAAAATCTAAAAAAATACATATACATCGTCTACAAAGGTTTGAAGCCCTTCAAGGGGTTCCAATTTTGTACCACCAAGATTGTCTGCCAAAGAATCTACTTTGAAAATGTCCGAAAAAAGATTGCTCTCGTATACATTTTCTAGAAGCATTTGGGTAGCCACAAACTTTTCCGACCGTAGTCTTTTTGCTTTAAATGTTGCTTCTACTACCATGGTTGCCCAAAATTTTGTATACCTATGTTTGTCCAATATTGGGATACTTTGGTTCCTTCTCGTGGCCACAGCATTTTGCTTTATAGTTGGAAGAACCTGGTCGGTGGAACGCCACAGCTGGTTGAAAATTTGGAAAGGAAGTTGACAATAATCTTGACACGCACATAGATGGGGGTATACTGGTTTGCATAGATGGAGCCATCTTGGTTTCCTTAGAGTTCTAAAAAACTTGTTGTATACATAGAAAACATCTTTGCGAACAAAGAGTAAGAAAAAGCTTGGTGAGTACATGGAATAGATATAAAGCGGAAAATGCTAGCCGAAAAAAGCCGTAGCTTCCGCCTTTGGTTGCAACTTTGGTATACATTGAATAGATAAAATGTAATCAAACTTTTTATGTGCATTGGATTGATGTAGAACTAAGTTGGACGCAGTACCCTTTGAGTCCGTTTTGTGACATGTTGGTTAGATATTGGATAGCAGATTCCTCACCATTTGAGTTCATTTTTGTACCCCTTGGATAACATAGGAGGCATCACACATTTTATACCCTTTGAGTCCATTTTTTGTACCCCTTGGCTAACATAAGAGGCATCACACATTTTATACCCTTTGAGTCCATTTTTTGTATCCCTTGGCTAACTTAGGAGGCGTCACACATTTCATACCCTTGGAGTCCATTTTTTGTATCCCTTACAATACAATACAATACTTTATTTAGACACGATACGTCCAAGAGCACAAGTTCTCGTTCAAAATACGAACGTGTTTTTGCAATAAATAATAATATAAGAATATATATGCTAAAAAATTTAAAAGTTTAAAAATTTGAAATTTATGGTATATAATCTCTATAGTGAATTAATAAGATTAGGGAAAAAATATGTATATATAAAAACAAAATCTATAAAAAATATAAAATATATTATGTATAAATTACAACTTAATTGATCTTGGCTAACAAACTGACCTTTACTAAGCTTCTTTACTGTTGTCTTAGCAACTCACCTATTGTACAACAAAACATCAGGAGTCCATACCCTGCTTGGAATAACGTTTACACTGGTTTCATGGTATTTGGTCTTATTCCAGGATAAGCGGGAATTTTGCCAGCTCTAACAGACCAAAAACAGCAAAAAACAACAATGTTTATAAACCGACAATTTTTGAAATCAATAAGGTTTTAAAAAAATATATGTCAGGCACATTGCAAACTGAGACAGTTATTAAACATTGTCAGACCTGTGATAAAGGAATTGAAAACTTAAAAATAAATAACTATGACAGTGACAAATAAAACACTGGTATCGCTACTGGGCTACCTGGTGTTCCAGGTCCCTCTTCTCACAACACAATTGCGCATGAAATGAACATTGCAAGTCGAGTTGACGCTGCAAGAAACTGTGGAAAATACATTTTTTATGGACAACAAAAGAAACACACGGAAAAACAAACCAATTTTATAACTTAGCTTACCACAGGTAGCCCGGTAATCAAATATATACAGAATTTACTTTACTACGAACGTAATTCAATTAATCTATTTTGAAACTAACAACATTTACTACCTTCTTACGTGAATGCCTAATACGTTAAAACTTTGCATACACCATTTAGCTTTATGGAAAACAAAGCTGGAATCTCGAGCCCTTAGTCCAAGTTAAGGTTATCTTTTAACTAAACTGAATTATTTGGCTCTTTAATGACCGATCTAACAAATAGTTACTAAATCAGGTCTGGACAATTTGACACGAATGCCTGGATTAATATTAGTAGTCAGTTGGCCAGTGTCCGCTACATACCTGCTGTATCCACCAATTGGTCTGGATCGTGTTTGCTTTTTCTCTCTGAAATAAAAGTGCTACAGGTTTCAAACACATATGATTGGTTCGTGCAATGACTTTAACAACCGTTATTATTGTTTACAACATTAAAACAAGTATGAAATCTTAGCCTAAATATATAATTTTGAAAAGACAAAGAATCTATGCTTAAGACACAAAGCACTGACGACCATACGTGGAGTAAGTGGATACAGTCTTAAATTTTGAAAATCGCGAGGTAGTTTTTATGGTTGCGATATTTATATACGATGGAGGCTGTAAATAGAGCATAGCGCGCTCGTCTTCCCGAGATCTAACTCCAGATATCCGCGTCTTGTCTGATTTATGATGAGACCTAATTCCAGATATCCTCGTCTTGTCTGATTTATGATGAGACCTAATTTCGGAATCCTCGTCTTGTCTGATTTATGATGAGACCTTACTCCAGAAAACCTTGTCTTGTCTGATCTATGATGAGATCTAACTCCAGAAATTCTCGTCTTGTTTGATTTATGATGGACCACGCATCGTTTTTAAAAGTGAAGAGGTCCAAATAAACTTAATATCTTTGATTGGTTGAACGCGGCGGTCTTTTGTCTCAGTGAATGCACAAGAAACAAGGTTTTGCTTCACCTGCGTTTTGACCATAATAAAAAGCTGAAAATACATGACTTGTTCGAATATAAATATGGTATCCCAAGTTTTACTACAAAAGAGCAAAATACTTGCGCCAACTCTGGCAGTAAATCAGTATCATAAGTATTTCATTAGCAACTGATCAAAATGTGGGTTTCCAACGGGATACTAAACACGTTTTAAAAGCTGTTTAGTCCAAGTATTTCTTGTTCAGCTCTCTAAAGAGTGTTTTATGGTAACTGTTTAAATAAAGATATGGAAAACTGCAAAGCAGGCTATAAATGGCTAATGAGGAAAAAGCACTATAGATTATCAATGAGAATACATAGTATTAAGAAGTGGTAACTTGATAAGTTTACTAACCAATTCAATTAATCGAACCAATTTAGCTCCAAATTTTATTGTCACTGGTCCTGCACCTTCAGGATGTGGATGTTCATCACTGTCATAACCCTTAAAGAGATCATGTAGTATAGCGGACTGCATACCTCCCGTAACTGATGCACAACCTTTACGTAGAGAATAATAATTTAGTATATATTCAAATCCGGAAATTAATTGAGTTATTACATGCTCATATCTCGATTCTTTAGGCTGTCTAGCGTGGTGCAAATAAAAGCACGATATGCGTAAAAAGTAGGTGAACTAAGCAATATTATTACACCTATATGAAATAGATCCCGTTTTTAAACTTACATTCAAAATTCTACATTCAAAGTAGATGTCTTGGTATAAGAGCGAAAAGGATGAAAGGAATACACTCAAGGACAACATCAAAACAAAATATATACATGGTGTACTAAAGCTTCAGTAGTTTTAGCAAGCAATTCATGAACTAAGGATTGATAAATATGGCAAATTGTATTTCCTCCCAGCATTATCTATTTTAAAAGAAAACAAATATGTGACCAGTTTTAATATTTCCTCTGATTATATTGAAATTAAGTTTTAATAAGAAAATATTTTGGCGTTGAAAAGAAGTGAACCAATTCACTTCGGCTTGAAAAATATATAAAAACATCAAATAAATATGGAAAACGGAAATTGCAAGTTGGATTTAACTTGTCGAATCGAAGCTGAAATCATTTTAGATCGACAGAAAAGTTTCACTTTGCACCACAACTAACCTGATATATAATCAGTTGTATAAGGCAATCAGAGAATCAAAGATCGTTTGTTTGATATCAGGTTTCAACTATTGCATGTCATCACAAAAATGCCGAGTTAGCATCCAAAAATTATCTCTTTTTTATCCCTTTTAACCATCATTTGTGGACTTCAAAGTAATTTTATACATTTTGGATGTAGATGACGAAATCCTTTTTTAAAAAAAAACCTTTTACTTAGTAGGAAAAAATAATAAGAGTTTTTAATGAAATGTCTTAATGTTGCTTAAGTTTGGCCTTTAAAATTTTGAATTTATACTTTATTAACACAAAATTGAGCAGAATTTAAAAATGTTTTCCAGCTGCAATATCTATGTTTAAAAATGACATGTTTACATAAATTATATATTGATTAGAACAGAACAGGTCTATATTCACTTATTAAAAGATTGTAACAAACAGTACAAATCTTAGTTAGTATTTTTTGCTTCATTAAAACAATACAAACTAAACAAGTTAAATCAAAAGAGTCTAGAATATCAGACTTGCTACAAACTAAATTTTTGACTCCAAATAAGTTTAATTCTCATTAATCGTTATTGAACACTCGCCATTGCTTATTTGACCATCTTGCGCGTTTAAGAGGCAAACCAGAAATTCGTAGCATATGCTATTTAATGTTGTAGATTAACTTACCTAAGTTGCAAAACATTTCAAACCAATAAAGTAGAACCACAAATACTTCTGTTGTTGACCTAGTGACGAAGAATGTCATACTGTTTGCAATCTTCAGCTTGTCTGTATGAAAACGACAACAAAATTGTAATATTACAGCGTGATATCGCTTAAAACATTTTCAAGAATGCTAATGTTGGTATTGTTCGAGGTCACGTATAACAACTTCTTTTTTAAGAAAATAATCTACAATGCTTTGTGAAACAGCTTTGCTTATTATCACTATTTTCTACAAGAAGGGCAAAATGCGGTGATCTCAAAGACACCAATTCAACATTAAATATTAACAATTAAAGAAAAAGATTTATGTGAGATATGTTAAACACAGCCACAATAAATCATTCATGAGAGAGAGGTTGGATTTCTGTTTTTAAAGTGTGTTTAAAGTGAAAATAAGGCTCAACTTCGGAAACACCTTTCATTTTGAAACAACAGAATTTAAGAAATCAAATCAATTTTTCAGTCCAGCTTACTTCCATGTAATGACTGTTTTTTCGACGGAAGATTGTATCGTTTTTGCAAATCAAAACAAATTGGGATCTCACATACCTTAAATCAATACAAACTGTCAAATGCCCTAAAGTCATTTTTATAGTTTGCGCAATCCTTTATAGTTTAATAATTTTCAATAGTTTTGTATTCATGTATTATCAGTCTTACATTTCTTTAGGATTTTGTAAATCGATTACATCGAATATCCACAGTTACAGTATAAAAAGATGTAACTGATACCTCAACATTTTCGCACAGTTAAAAAAATATTTCATGAATTCCCTTGTCTACTGTTAAGTAAAAGAAAGATAACCGAGATCAACACGCTAAACAAGTATCAGATTACTGGTGCGATAGTATTGTTGGTAGTGTTAAAATTACTGGGACCGCCATGCTAAGAAAGTAATAGATTACTGGTATGATAGTATTGTCAGTAGTAAGAAGATAAACGGGACCACCATGCTAAGAAAGTAGCAGATTACTGGTATGATAGTATATTTAGGTTCTACGAAGATAAACGGGACCACCATGCTAAGAAAGTAATAGATTACTGGTATGATAGTATTGTCAGTAGTAAGAAGATAAACGGGACCACCATGCTAA